>OZ020614.1:3769736-4010552 GCA_963971575.1 Liopterus haemorrhoidalis
GTTGCTGTTTTTAGGGTTTTGTAGGTATGACCAAAAAACCCTTATACCGTCATTTTGTCGTCTGTCTGTCTGTCTGTCGGTTCGGTAAAAATTGTAGCCAAACGGCTAAACCTAGAGAGAACCTTAGGAAAAATGACGTCACAGTGTTACCCAGATCACAAACACACACTAGCTAATTATATATGTACGATAAATTATTAAGAACATTTAAAATATTATTTCAAAAATTTTCTTGGGGGTCCAGAAAATAATTATAGCTTGGCTGGGGGGTCCTGAGTATAAAAAGGTTAAGAACCGCTGTCAGAGACTATTAGATTTGTTTTTTTTTGCTATCATAATTAATAATGTTATTTGAAACTAGAGCTGTAATACTAAGCAGAATCATAAGACTTGTAACAAATTATTATATTAACAACGAGTAGCGGGTAATATCCGGGTAATTGTGTCGGGTACCCGTTTCCGGAAATTTGTAATTTTCGTCATTTCTACTAGATACCTACAAAATTCTGAAATGTGTGACAATTCACACTTCACATCAATTTTTTTTCTATAATCTGTTTTCTAAGGCTTTGTTTTTGATCTGTGCTTTTCTATGATCGAAATAATTATTTATTCGAGAATTATTGTTGCTAAGTTTCAAGAGATATTCAGATCAATTCTGTAAAAGTTTACTGTGTAGTAACGTTACTACAAGATAAAATATTATAAAAAGTATAATGACTTTCATTCATGATAGTAACTGACCTTGCTCATAGTGACAGATTTAGTTCCTATGATCATAGTAACTGAGTTACAGAATTGGTCTGAATATCCGTTTAAATATATTTTCATTTTAAAATCGTAAAAATAAATGTCTTTATCTGATGACTAAATTTAAAAAAATGAAGCAACAGGAAAACATATCTAAAATAACAATAAATTTACCACAAATAGCTTAAAAGGAAACATATTCATATGTCTACATATTTAGCGCTTCATGTATTTTATGTAATTCCAACCTTGAAATGAGATTCCATTACTTCATTTTAACTTGAAACTGAGAATATGAAATGATTTGTCGAGGTCTAAATAATTGTGTAAATAAATACATTGCAAAATAATATGTATCATGCAACAGTTTACAATAATTAATAAAATGACCAGAGCTGCAGCATTAATCAGGGTCAACTAGTTCATAAGGTTCAAGTTAAATTAAGGTTGTTAACAAGTTCATCTGTCTAGGTTCGCTCATTGACCACTCCGGGTCATGTACAACTGAAATAAAAAGGTGTATAGAAATGGCACAAAATGTCTCAAGCACTTAATACAACAGACTAAGGAATTACTAGGAGAACCAAAATGACATTGATAAAAACACATGTTTTCCATTCATACTATATAAGGCAGCGTTTTTCAACCGAAAACGTACCAAAGACCAGTAAAATATTTAATTTTCTACCGCGGACCACAAAAAATATATGGACTATTAAACAACTTTATCAAACTTTTGATAATCATTTTTATTCGTTATTTGAGTATTAAGAGCTTCCATTTATTTTTTTTAAACAAAATTGAAATTATTTGCCAAAAATCCTAGAATTTTTGTTTTTGCATTTGCTTCGTATTTAAGTCTTTTTTTAGGGTTTTGTAGGTATGACCAAAAAACCCTTATACCGTCATCTTGTCGTCTGTCTGTCTGTCTGTCTGTCTGTCTGTTCGGTAAAAATTGTAGCCAAACGGCTAAACCTAGAGAGTTGAAATTTGGCATGCTTATACAACTCTTTGACCCGCACATAGGAAAAATACTAAAACATCTAAAAAACATATCCCCCTAAAAATATAAACAAATATGTGCTCATCGAAAAAAAAATTTTTTTTTTATAATTCTGAGTAGGGTATCAAATGAAAGCCCTTGGTACGTGGATTAATGACCAAATTTTTATTTTTGCAAAATAAATTATTTTGAAGCGATTTTTGCCAAAATTGTGCAAAAAATTTTTTGTCCCACACCCTGTAGCCCAGATGGCTTAAACTAAAAATCTGAAAAAATTCTAAGTAATGTACATTGGTGTGAACCGGAATAGTTCAACAGGAATTTTTGATCAGATTAGGTTTTTGGAAAAAAACGCATTTTTTGTGATTTTTGGCAAATAATGTACACAAGTTATAGCTTTGTAACAAGCAAAACTCTAACGTGTGTGCTGGTCTAGTGGTATTTGACGCTGACTGTTCACCCATGTAACCCGATCCGATAGGGATCGAACCCTGGAGAAGAGACTATATTTTTTTTTTTTTAATTTCTATATTGTTTAAATTATTTTTTCAAAATTCTAATTATATTTTGGCAAATGTTGCATTTAATTTTTAAAAGCGTAAATTTAATAGCCAGTGGAAATTGTTTAAATTATAATTTAATTCTGTTTCAATGTACGCGAAATCAGAGGGGCGGAACTTATAACAACCAATGGAAGCCATAGGCGCAATTTTGAAATTCTTAATGAACCTTGCTATATAAAAAAAAATACTGCACATATTTAGAAACCTAAATAATGGTATTAGGCGTTCGAATTAAAATTAACAAAAAAAATATTTTAATATAAAATTTGTTTTCGCATCCAAAATAATCATCATTCACTTACTAAATACCTGCAAAACCCTGAAATGTGTGAAAATTCACACTTCACATCAATGTTTTTTGTATTGTTTTCACACATTTCAGGTTTTTTTTTATGTATTTAATATGTGTAAGAAGCCAACATAATACTGGATGTCTAGGAATATTTGTTCTATAATCACATCAAAATCATTTGAAGTTATTAATAAATTTTAATAATCATTTTTATTCGTTATTTGAGTACTAAGAGTTTCCATTTAATTTTTTTAAACAAAATTTAATTAAGTTGCCAAAAATCCCAGGTTTTTTTCTGTATTCATTAGATTAATAAGAAATATATTGATAAAAGACTTTTTTAAATTTCAGAAACGTATTTCCCACTATTAACAATGTTTTATTTGATTTATAAGCATTTCATTACTAGTGTAGTGTGGTGTTCAAAACTCGGTCCTCAGCTGTTAAATGTTTTTTTATTATGCTTTTTACTTAAAAAATACACACGCTATCTTAGCCATAAATACAAAAAATCCATAACATTATTAGCCATTAATTAAAAAAATAATTAATTTTGTCAAAAACACAAAAACTGCAATATTTTTAAAAAATTGATGAGAAGTGTGAATTTTCACACATTTCTGGGTTTCGCAGGTATTTAGTAACTGAACGATGATTATATGGGATGCCAAAACAAATTTTATGTCAAAATATTTTTTATGAGTTTTAATTCGAATGCCTAATACCATTATTTGAGTTTCTAAATATATGCAGCATTTTTTTTATATAGCAAAGTTCATTAATATTTTGAAAATTGGTTGCTTACATCATAAGTCCCACCCTTTGATTTCGTCAAACATAGAATTAAATTATAATTTCAACACTTTCCACTGGTTATTAAATTTACGCTTTTAAAAATTAAATGTAACATTTACCAAATATAACTAGAATTTTAACAAAATAATTTAAACAAAATAAAAATGCAAAAAAAAAAAAAAAATAAAATCAACAGGATTCGAACCCTAGTTTGCAAGTTTCTTATATTATTAAGCGTACGACAAATCCAACCACGCCACGAGAGCTACTAAACCGGTATGTTACACAACGTATTAAATAGTTAACATATTTTAGTTAAAAACACAAAAAATGCGTTATTTTCCGAAAACATAATCTGACCAAAAATTCCTGTTGTACTATTCCGGTTCACACCAATGTACATTACTTAGAATTTTTTCAGATTTTTAGTTTAAGGGTGCGCACAACCGTACAGTTTCCTATACAAGACTAACAACCTGAAATAAAATTAGTAACAATCTATACATCAAAATTTTCAGTGAATTTTTATCTACCTAATAGGATATTTTTAATTGTCAAAAGAACTGTCATGTAATTGTAAATAATCAACTTGCGTTATAGACGCCATCTTGTAAACCATTCGACGTATATTTGTGTACCATGCGGCAAATTGTAGCTAAAGCTTCATTCTACAAATATGTTTGGAGATAATTTGTTCTATTGTGAAAATTACTTATAGTTATTGTATTTGGTAATCTACTTTTGCCGCCACCTCGAATCTGCCGCGGTTCTCAATATAGCTGCGGCGGATAAAATTTTTTCATTTTATGTAAAGAATACTTGTACCAAGTGGCATTTCATTATCATCAAGTATAATATTTTTCGACGAAGGCTCTAAACTATAAACAATCATGTCGAAAAAAATGTTAACGTATTATTTGATGATTTCTACACAAAACTATATAAATATAAACATTATTTGAAACCCACAAATATATTTAAAAAAATACAGAACATTGTTGTGTAATACCTATTATTAAGTTATTTAGCAATAACATTTTTACAATAATTTTTTCTACAATCAAAAATATCCTATTAGATAGATAAAAGTTCTGTGCAAAATTTGATTTATAGATTGTTACTAATTTTATTTCAGATCGTTAGTTCTGTACAAGAAACTAATAATCTCTGGGGGTTGTACGTAGCGTTAAACCATCTGGGCTACAGGGTGTGGGACAAAAATTTTTTTGCACAATTTTGGCAAAAATCGCATCAAAATAATTTATTTTTCAAAAATAAAACTTTGATCGTTAATCCACGTACTAAGGGCTTTCATTTGATACCCTACTCAGAATTTAAAAAAAATATTTTTTTTTTTCAATGAGCACATATTTGTTTATATTTTTAGAGGGATATGTTTTTTAGATGTTTTAGTATTTTTCCTATGTGCGGGTCAAAGAGTTGTATAAGCATGCCAAATTTCAACTCTCTAGGTTTAGCCGTTTGGCTACAATTTTTACCTAACAGACAGACAGACAGACAGACGACAAAATGATGGTATAAGGGTTTTTTGGTCATACCTACAAAACCCTAAAAAAGAGTATACTGTATGGATAACTGTTTAAATACCACACTATTTTTTCTAAACCCTAAAAACCCTAAAAACGCGATCGGATCAAAAATTCCTCTCGTACGTTTCCGGCTCAGATCAATATATATATTACCTATAATTTTTTCAGATTTTTAGTTTAACCTTTTTGGGTATAAGAGGGCGAGGACAAGAACTTTTTTAGCAATTTTTTGGGTAAAAACGTGTTTAAAAAAAAAACGAATTTACAAAAACTATTTTTCGTTCATTTATGTCCGTCCTAAGAGCTTTCTTGTGATACCAAACAATAATTTAAAAAAATATATATATATCGACGACACAAAAAAATCGACATTTTTACTAACCTGATCAAAAATTCCTGTTGAATTATTCCGGTTGCCATCAATGTTCATAAAGAAGATTTTTTCAGATTTTTAGACCAACCCCTCTGAGAGATAGGGTCGGGGAAAGTTTTTTAAAATTATTTTTGGCAAATATCACATAAAATTATTTTTCAAAAATAAAAATTTCCTTG
Organism: Liopterus haemorrhoidalis; assembly: GCA_963971575.1. Taxonomy (NCBI): domain Eukaryota; kingdom Metazoa; phylum Arthropoda; class Insecta; order Coleoptera; family Dytiscidae; genus Liopterus; species Liopterus haemorrhoidalis. The sequence continues at coordinate 3,775,242 of OZ020614.1, forward strand.
TTGATCCACGCATTAAGAGTTTCCATTTGATATGTCACGAAAAATTTAAAAACAAATTATTACATTTTATTTCTTAACACATAATTGTTTATATTTATTTCAGGATGTGTTTTTTTGAACTCACAATATTTTTCCTATAGGTGGGTCAAAGAGTTGTATAAGCATGCCAAATTTCAACTTTCTATGTTAAGCCGTTTGGTTACTATTTCTACTGTACAGACAGACACATGAGTAGGGATGGGAATTTATTTTTGAATATCGATATATGCGCGATTCGATATATCGTAAGTGTGATATCGATATTCGATATATATCGCAGTTAAAATATCGATATTTTCGATATATCGCATATTATTTTTTTATATTAAAATGTATAGTTACAGTGGAAAATAGGTAAATTTGGAGAATAAAACACAATTAAACTAGTTTATTTTATTTACTGTACTTGTTTAATTATTCAACTCAAAATAAACACATGGTCAAAATACCGAGCGTTCATTAATGAATGGTATCTGTTTGAATTTGGCGCGTTGCCGTGTTAGTAATTTCCATGTCATCATGTTTTAACCCTGGCGACACATAAAACATTTGATCATAAACGTAGATATAGGCTATTCCAAACGTTTAGGTGGAACTAGATTTTGAAATCTAGTAATTTTTATCTATTAATTCGGACTTTTGGTCATTTTGTTTAAGTTTTGTAAATCATATTCACATTACAAATTCTAGATTAAATTGATTGTCATTATAAAATGCAGGGATGGGGAGTCGGAGTCGGAGTCGGGAGTCGGGAGTCGAGGAGTCGAAGCTTTTTGGAGGAGTCGGAGTCGGAGTCGGGAGTCGGAAAAAGTTATCGACTCCCGACTCTTTGACTACATATTTATCAAGGATGAGAACAACCCGAAAGCGAAAGCAAAATACCATACTACCAGAATTTGTTCAAGAATGGAAACAGGAACGACATTTTTTCTCTGTTCATGAACGAAAATGAAATTAAAAATATTCAATTCCGGTTTCCTTCATGCTTTTCAGTTAAAAATTTAGTTAATTTTTAGTAATATCTAATTTTTCTTTTTTTGTATACTTTGTTTATTATGTTAAAACGAAACTAAACTGTATTTTTATTTTCTCAAGTTGTAACGGGCTTTGTGATTACTTTATGTTTCATGTTGACAGCTAAAATCTGTGTCAAAAGAAAAAAGTGACATGTTATGAAAAATAAAGTACAATCTGTTCCAAACGATTAAGCGGAACTAACTGGAATTTTCATTTTTGTAAGTTGTCATTAGCTATTTTTTTATATATTGAAGTTGGCTTTTCCTGAACAAAATGATCAAAAGCTTCAATCAAACGGTAAAAGTAACTAGTATTGAAAATCTAGTTCCGCCTAAACCAAAGGAACAGACTTTATATAAAATACAAAACAATTTTTTTTTTTAAACTAATATATTTGAAAATTTGTATTAAAAATGACTCAATAGTCAAGATGAAATGAAAATGACATTTTATAAAAACAGCTCGCCCCAACCCAAAATATTTAATGTAAGTATAGTCTGTTTGCTTGGTTTAAGCGGAATTAGATATCGAAATCTACTAACTTTTAAGGATTGAATGAAGCTTTGTATCATTTTGTTTAACAAAAGCCCACTTTGATAGTTAAAAAGTAAACTTGTGATAATTTGAGAAAATAAAAATTCCATTTAGTTCCGCTTAAACATTTGGAATAGACTTTACAATTTACCAGTGAAAGGAGTCGGGAGTCGGAGTCGGAGTCGGAGTCGATTTTCAAAAATACCGACTCCGGAGTCGAGAGTCGGGGGTCGATAATTTTTCTGTCGACTCCCCATCCCTGATAAAATGTCCGTTTCATTGCATTTTAATTTGTTTTTTGTTGTAATTTTAAATTTTCACTTACCAAACGTGAAACATGAAATAACCTAAGCAAGGTCCCTTCTCGTGACAACTTAAAAGAACGAATTTCCCATTTAGATCCGCTTAAACGTTTGGAATAGCCTGTACAAATATTTCGTGGATATTTCTGACATTTGACATTTTTACGAAATTGACAATTTTTTTAGAATTTATTATCAGAATATTATTTTTTATTACAATTTTTTTATATTATTTCATTGATAAGGGTTTGTTGTTTAGTTAATACTAAGATGTAATTTAATTTCTCTCATAATTAAATATACATCTATTTTTAAAAAACTATACAAGAATACCGATATTTTGCGCGATATATCGCATTTCAAATATCGATATATCATGTAGTACCAAGTAACTTCCAAATTTAACGTTATACCTCATCTTCAATAATAAAAAAATAGTGTATTGGGTCCGGTAGTTCAATTTCAACCACCTGTATACTATTGATAAAATATTAATATATGTATGTGTTTATTCTCATAAAGAATTATTTTAAGCAATTCTGTTCCTTATTTATTAGTTGTTAATGACTATATTCCTTAATGAGCTTTATCATGATTAACCATCTTGATATGTAGTGATACGTGATTTTTGCAAGTGGCGTCTTAATTTTTTTCTGACGTTTTTAGTTATTTTTAAGTGATAAAAGTGCAGAAAATACTTGAAATAGTGTGTTATAATGTGGACGTGAGTGTTTGGACTTCATGCAGACCAAAATTGGAGCGACTGGAAAGGTATTTGTAGAAATTATTGTTAATTTTATAATGCAAGTCGTTGTTATGTAGAATGTGCTTCTATGGACAATATAAAAACACATACATGCATACACTATCGGCTATAACTAGAGAAACAAAACTATTTTTTAAATCATTTTCATAAATCCCGATTATTGACTAAATGAACCCGGGGCCCACGAAGGGGGGGGGTCCATTCTATTGGACCGCCCAGGGCCCCTAAGCAACTTAATTCGCTACTGCTCTAGCCGGTTTATGACTCTATGACTAGCTGGAATGTGATCGGCGAGATGCATTTTTGTTTGAAAAATCTGCGTGTATTTTGATTATTTGCTTTTTTTTATAAAAATCTGTCTGTCTATCAATATGTGAGCTGTGAAAGAGAAAAGTGAATTTATATTAACTAAAAAATCTACCCCCTGCCCTGTAACATTACTTCTAAACACCATTAATTTGTAAGACATAGGGTAGACCTAGGGGCTCCGTTATAGAAATTGATTCAGGGGAAAGAAATTGATTAAAATAGGGCTCCGCAAGTAAAAAAGGTTGGGAACCACTGGTCTAGAGAAAAATTGGGGCTTTAATCGTTTAAAACGTATTGAGATAATGACAATTTTTTGAATGGCCTAATTTACATTATTTGTGAAAATTGTAATATAAAAAAAACACAACTCAAAAATGGTTAGAGATAGCGACCAGCGGTTAACATTTTTGGATTCCTTGTAGTTTATTTAGTCTAAAAAAAAATTGAGGCCTTACTCGTTTTGCGTATTTTAAAATTATGACAAATTTTAATATAGCGTGATTTATAGAAATATTCATCTTCGCATGGATATATCTCAAAAACGAAATGCAATAAAGACCTGCGGTTGAAATTTTTTAAATCTTGACGTCCTAATTTACTTGTAACCAGATTTTGAAACAAAAAATTTTTTTTGAAGATTTTTCATTTTTTTCAAATTTTTTTGAAAATTTTGAAAATTGCTAACTAAAAAATGGTTAGGGATATAAATATGCGGCTTGAAATTTTAAATATCTACTACACTGTTTAGTCTAAGAAAAAAATTGGGCTTAAATAAACATATTATTAAGTTTTGTAGGGGCAGTAATCCAAAATCCTTGAAAATGGCAAAAAATCGAAAATATCGTAAGGGGTAGACCTTAAAAAAATCGTGATTTTGAAGTAAAAAATTTTTGTCTCTAATTTTATTGAAAATTGGTACAAATATGCATTTTTGGTCAGAGATCAAGAAAATTTGGTCCATTTTGAAGTTTGGGCAAAAGTTTTGGAATTATAGGCAAAAAAACTGACCTAAATCAGCTCTAACTCAAAAACTAGGAAAGCATGAATTTTTTAAATATTTTTTTCATAATCCTCACCCCAAAATTAGCCTAAAACTATATTTTGGTTAAACGGAGTCCAAAAAATGTTGACCAAAATTTTCAAAATTTTGGAATAATTTTTTTTTTGTTTTTTGTTCGAAAATTGGTATTCTTATATATTTTTAGCCTTAGATCACAAATATATGGTCAGTTTTGAGTAACGGTCTAAAATTTTGACATTTTTGGCAAAAAAAGTAAAAAAAAACAGTCCACAATAACGCTCAGAACCGATGAAATGTTAATCTGCCTCTTTTTTTAATCTTTATAAACTAATACTTACGTCTTATCTATCATCTATATCAGCGGTTCCCAACCTGTGGTCCGCAGTGCTCTTAGTGCTGAAAGTGCACGCGGAGTGCACTTTCAGGGGCCCCGCAGGCGTTCCAGGAAATAAAATAAATAAAAATTGAATAAAATCAAAAGTATTAGAAATAAAAAACAGAATTAAAATAATAAAACTGGAAATGACATTCTGAAAGAAAATTGGCCAAGTTGTATGTATGTCCAAGTGATTTCTGACTCTAGCCCAAAGGCGAATTAAGCGGTGGGCGGACTGGGCGGCCGCCCGGGGCTCACGAAACCGGGGGGCCTACCGAAGTCTATATACAAATATTTCCATTCTATTTAAAATAATAGAGGGCTCTTTTTAATTTTACCGCCCAGGGCCCCCAAGCAACTTTATTCGCCACTGGCTAGTCCAAAAGCTGTTCATCAAGGAATTTTTTTTTAGTTCAAGTTTTGTAAAAATAATTTTAGTTAAAATATATATATGTTTAGACAAAACACCCAAATTTGGGACAAATATTGCCTCTGAAAAAATTCGGAACGCAAGGTGGAAATTCGGGATGCATGGTCACCTTACTACAACACATATTTATTCCTTCCATCTAACAAAAAAAATTTACCGCATATGACAGTATAGGCATTTTTAAGAAAATATTATTGCAATCTTTCCCAAAAATGTTATAATTTGATTCAAAAAAATTAAGTAAAGATTCACTGTTATGGAATTCCATGCACATGAATAACAGAGCAAATGGATCTGGTCCTTTATTACAGTCACATCACTACAGACTCACACTGGTGCTGAGCGCTGAGCACTTGGTACTCCGGTACTCGGTTCTCGTTCTCGGTTCTCAGTAGTCCACAGTCGTGTTCTGAACGTCGTGTGGAGAGGACGTTAAACATGTTCTTTTTCGGCAGCGTTTAATAAACAATGTGGACCTTCAAGTGCATGTTTTGTCTTATTAGTGTTAAAACTAAGTGATTCTTATTTGAGACTTGCTAATAAATAAATTTATAGAAATTTATTCAAAAATTTTATTACAAATTTTTTTAAATTCTAAATTTAACCTACTTAAATTTGGATTTTATGAATGAAAAAGGTTTCATAAGTAGGTCTATAATTTTTGTTTTAAAGGTAAAATACATAATTTTAATTATAATCTAATAAATATTTTATTTCTACTTACGGCTTAATTTTTTTTTATAAATTTTTAAACGGTCAATTTTTAAACCTATTTTAAACTGAAGTGCTTTTGTGTTGACAATATTTTAAGTGATTATTGGTACATATATTTAATTTTGTGTTTAAAAAGAAAAATTAATAAATTTAAAATAAAAAAATCCGGTTATAAAAATCGCATTTTCCGGGATTTAAAATTAAGTTTTTGTCATTTTTTTAAAAAAAGTATCGTCAACATTGTTTTTATTTAAAGTTAGCGCTTTTTGAACGATGATTTATGTAAATGTACTGTGCGCTTGTGCGTTTCTATGGCAATTTTCATCAGCACATTATACTCAACAATGGGCAGTCCACATTTCTGGAGGAAAAAAGCTTGCAGATGAAGTAGCAGATGAGCATGGCTTCATCAATTTAGGAGAGGTAATTACAATTGACTTCATTTAAAAATTTAAATATGTGTAATGGAATTACTGTGTCATACAGTTCCATTTATTTGATTTATCCTGTGAGTAGTTGATCATAGCTAAAGAAGTTTACAGAAATACATTTACTCATACTAATGTTTACTATAAAATTATGTCCGTTTTGTCTGGAAAACGTGTCACATACTCTATCTGCTTGCCTTATCCTGCAGGAAAAGGCAAAGCTGAATCTTGCTAAGATATGTGGTACCAGTAATGATAAAGACATTTTTGTTATACTAATGTAGAGTTTTAAATTTGTATAAATATAATTGTAAATGCACGGTCCACAATAGTGCATATGTTTTCACATCTTCTATATAAATAAACTAGCTGTAGTACCCTTACTTCGTACAGTTCTTATAAAGTACAATTATTCTGTAACGTAAATGATAAGTGAAATATTGCAATTTCAAATAGAGTAGAAAATAATCATTTCTTTATTCTAATCTAGGGTGACCATTTTCTTAAGAAGGCAATGCGGGACGGAGCAAAAAAAAAGGTCCTCATCTCCCAAATCCAAGTGAAGAGCAAAAAAAATGGTCCTCATCTCCCAAAATCCAAGTGAAGAGCAAAAAAAAGGTCCTCATCTCCCAAATCCAAGTGAAGAGCAAAAAAAAAGGTCCTCATCTCCCAAAATCCAAGTGAAGAGCAAAAAAAAGGTCTTCACCTCCCAAATCCCGGAGAAGAGCAAAAAAAAGGTCCTCACCTCCCAAATCCAAAATGCGGGACAAAATGTTAAAATGCGGGACTTTTGCGGGACGCATCTTAATGCGGGACAAAATGTTAAAATGCGGGACGAAAGGTCACCCTATTCTAATCCCCTCTTTCGTATATATTTTCAATATTAAGTAAATAATTAATGAGTTATTTCGTTTATACGTAACCCTTCCCATAACTCTCGAAATATACTTATTAAAAACTTCATTGAACATAGACCATGGGTCGGGGTACAGGGGTAAATTACCCCAAACGAGGTAAAAACGAAATATTTTGGGGGTAATGAGATTTTAATAGACATAAATGATATATGCTGTTCACTTTTGTAAGGGCAAACCAGATCTAGTTATTTTGAGTACTTTAATATTGTATTACTGACTTTAAACGTCTTTAAAAAATTTCCTTGCGCTGTAATTCAGATTTCAGATTTTTTTGGTTATGATCCTTATAATTAAGATATCAGTTTTTATTATGACATATCAAATTGACATTTTTTAATACCATCATGACATACAGTTTCAAAGGTGCGAACTTTTGAAATCAAAATTTCCTTAGTTTGTTCCTACAAAACTGAACAGCATATATAAATACAAAAAATCATAAAAAATACGACAGAAAAAAAATATAATTTTATAGCATTACTTTATATATTTTATGTTAATTAATATGTAAATTCTAAAGAACTCAATAAATCCTTCAATGTATTTTTTTTTAGTAATTAATCTAAGATTTTTTTTTTTACAAACCAATGGGGTAACGTCGGTGTAAAGAAATATATTTCTGGGTACTGGGTAAAAGTTTTCCCCGACCCCTGACATAGAACAATAGTTTATTTTCTTATATTCAGTTTTGCTGTTAAATAAATGATACATTAGATATTTTTTAAAACAATACTTCAACTTTAACCCTTAACACACCTTTTACCCCTTAAATAATATTTTTATTACAAACTGCACTGAAGAGAAGAAAAAAATTTTTCTTTACACATTTTGTAAAGTCAGTTCCTCTTTCCCATAAGGGCACATGGGGCACGAGCCCAGGGCCTTCGGCTTGATGGGGGCCTCAAAACTCCGAGGACGTTGTTAACACGAAAAAAATATGAGCTCAATTTTTAGTTAATAAACATTTTCTCTGTATAATTTCTTTACTTTGAAAACCTAATATTCATTCATCGGCAACTTTAAGCGGGACCTTGGGATAAATGTTAAAAAAGTGTAAATTTTCACACATTTCAGGGTTTTGTAGGTATTTAATAAGTGTAAGAAGCCAACATAATACTGGATGTCTAGGAATATTTGTTCTATAATCACATCAAAATCATTTGATGTTATTATTTAATAATAATTTTTATTCGTTATTTGAGTACTAAGAGCTTCCAATTTTTTGAAACAAAATTTAATTAAGGTGTCAAAAATCTCAGTTTTTCTGTATTCATTAGATTAATAAGAAATATATTGATAAACGACTTAATTTTTTATTCAATTTCAGAAACGTAGTTTCATTATTATTATCAATGTGTAGTAACACATTGATTTATAAGTATTTCATTATTATGAATGATTTATTTCTTTTTGATTTATACCTTTAAAATAAAAGGTTTTTTTATATTTCACGTTTTATGGCTTTTGCTACTAAGACAATTAGCCAGGAAAATTCTTATTTTTCATGTTGAAAATTTCATGCCTGAACAGGGTTCGAACGCGAGACCTTAGCAACGCAGGACACGTTGCTACCACTACGCTACTCAGACCGACAAACAAAAGGTTGAATCATATAACATGAAGATACAGTAGTATAATAAAATAACTGAACCTAGTGTTCAGTTATTTTATTATACTATGGTGTGGTGTTCAAAACCTGGTCTTCAGCGGTTAATTTTTTTTTACTATATTTTTAATTTCAATAAAATATACACTATCTTAGCCATAAGTACAAAAAATCCGTAACATTATTAGCCATAATTAAGCCATGAATTAAAAAAATAATTAATTTTGTCAAAAACACAAAAACAGCAATATTTTTAAAAAATGCAGTTCCATCAAATATTTCTCTTTTCCGGCTCAGATCAATGTACATTACCTATAATTTTTTCAGATTTTTAGTTTAACCTCTTTAGGTAAAAGGGGGCGGGACAAGAACTTTTTTATCACATTTTTGGTTAAAATCGTGTTAAAAAAACGAATTTTAAAAAACTACTTTTTGTTCTTTAATTTACGTCCTAAGAGCTTTCTTTTGATACCACACAATAAATTTTTAAAATTTTTTTTATCGACCACACAAAAAAATCGACATTTTTCGAAAAACTAACCTGATCAAAAATTCCTGTTGAACTATTCCGGTTCCCATCAATGTTCATTATGCGGATTTTTTTCAGATTTTTAGATCAACCCTTATAGGATAGGGGACACAAGTTTTTTGACATATTTTTGGAAAAAATCCCAGAAAAAAAAAAAATTTTCAAAAATAAAAATTTGCTTGTCGATCCACGCATTTAGAGGCAATGAGAGGTATATTTAGTATGCCACTCAAAATAAAAAAAAATATATTTATTTTTTTGTTAAATACATAATTGTTTATATTTATCTCAGGATGTGTTTTTTTGAACTCACAGTATTTTTCCTATAGGTGGGTCAAAGAGTTGTATAAGCATGCCAAATTTCAACTTTCTATGTTAAAAGCCGTTTGGCTACAATTTAAAAAAAGACAATTTAAAAAAATAATAATGAGAAGAAATAATAAAATAAAAAGTGCACCAGGTAATAGAAGAAAAAACAAAATTTATTTTACATTAGTATTAAATTATAAAAACAAATAGCTATATGATAATTAAGAAAATGTAAAAAGTGTTGTACCTTGGAATATTTTTTCCCCTATACAGTCTCCCCTACATAGGTATTTCTTACATTATGTAAAATTCAATGTAAAATTTCGAGTAACAATTGTTTTATAGTAATTCATATGTTTAATTTTAATACTTAATTGTAATTTTATGTAATTTAATTTTCAATTATGATTTTATCAACCAGTAAAATTCAATAAAATTTAACAACCGGCTTGCGCGAGCTTATGCGAGCCGGCTCCAACACACCACTGGTCATGTCTGACTTGTTTGTAGAGCAGCGGTTTCCAAAGTGGGGGGCGCGACCCCCTGGGGGGTCGTACAAGATTCACCAGGGGATCGCGGGTCGCAGGATTTTCCACATCAGCTGTTATTAAAACAAAATATCGCGCACGGTTAATACGAAGACGAAATAAGAGTGGCTCTTTCTTCATATAAACCGCGATTTAACGAATTATGTGCGAAGAAAGAAGCCCATACTTCACATTAAAATTGATTTTTATTACATTTTTAATTCGTATTACATATTTATTATTAATATTATTTATTTTTATATGATTTTCGTTATTTATGTTATGAAAATAAATATTTAGGAATTAGAGAAACTATTTACATTACATATTTTTGCTACTTTTGTGATTATTATTTCAATAAAAAAATTATTTACAAATTGTTTATAAATTTTCTAAATAGTGGGGGAGGGGGCGCCAGAGATAGGTTTTTTTTTAGGGGGTCGTTACTGAACAAAGTTTGGAAACCGCTGTTGTAGAGTGTTGTTTAGTGGTGGAAAAAATCGTAATTCCAAATAATAGGTGGACATTAAGGAATCGGATATTACTAAAGATCCAAGTTTGAAAAACGATTTTATTTGCTTAAAATGCTCATAATTTCTCTTCATAAGGACACGTATTTTGCTTAGCTGTGTACTTATGTTTTTATTTTACTTATTAACATACTTAAGTAGTTTTAAAAGTATGAAAATAATTCTGTGGAGGAATGGTTCTGAAAACAATATCCATAATTCATAACCGCAGTATACAGATACTAGTCTTAGGCAAGTACTTTTACTTAGTTAAATACTTAAAAAGATAAGACCTGTGCGAACAAGTTCAGTGTCTTGCTAATTTAGTCCACGTGGATCAAAAGAGCTAAAAATATAGTTAATATTGTTTTCACTTAAAACAACTAGTACACATAATTTTTTTGAATTAATATTTAAATAGTTTCCTTGTATTATAATGTACATAATATCTAGTGTTTTTTGTCCAATATGATAAGCTCCATTAATAACTCCCAACCGCAATCTGGTTTCAAGCAGTAACCTTAAAAAAAAATGTGTTTTGATATATATTACCGTTTCTAGTTCTTGCAAATTTAACCTTATCATAAGTCTTGAACACATCTCAACCGCAAACGTCACGGTTGACCAATCGGTAAACGAGTTTAAGTCACGTGATAACTGTCATTGTTATGATTTAAAATTTTCAAGACAAAGGCCATGTCATAAAATTACACTATCATATAGCATGATATGTCGTGCTGTTGGATATATTTATTTTTAATTATTCTTTAGTAATATTTTTCAAGGAAGATTAGATCATAGTACTTATATAGTTCGTGTTTAAATAATAGTGTTCACCATTGGAATCTCTCTGAAATTTTGCAAAATTGATGTAAAGTATGAATTTTAATACACTTCAGGGTTTTATAGGTATTTAGTAAGTGAAGGAGAGCCAATTGGGATCCCAAATTTTGAATGACTGCTACTAGACAGAGCTGTGCCAAATCTATATTCTATATATATAAAACTGAAAATTTTTGTGTATGTCCGGAAATTCTAACCCACTTCCAGATATGCTACCGAGTTGAAATTTTGCATACAGGTAGGAAATGCTGTCAATATAACGAGACAAGCCGAAAAGTTTAAGAAAAAAATCGCATCAAAAACGAGAAATAATGAATTTTGATTTTAATTATTGGTGTAACACAAGAATTTTCTTCTAATTATTTTGATATCTGTATGAACAGCGTTCAGGTAACATTGTGCCAGTCCGAAATTTCATAAGCATTAGTTTTAAAAAATTTTCATAAGTTTGAAATGTTTGAAATACTAGGGAAATATCTAAAATACTAGGAAATATTTGAAATACTAGGAAATATTTAAAATACTAGGAAATATTTGAAATACTTTAAACTACTTCAAATACTGACGTTTTCAGACAACAAATATCAAATACCAATAACACGGAGAAAGTATTTAAAATAAAATATTTCAAATACTAGAAAGTAATTGAAATACTGAATAATAAGTGAGATACTTCGTTTAGAGATAGCACACCCCATAGCCCCCCAAATATTCATCTTATTAAAAATTAGTCGGTCTTGAACAGAAAATAAATATTTCTTTATTTCAGACAATTGTTCTTATATACAATTTTGCTGTTACAGTAAACACTAAGTGAAATATGTTGAGTTTGTAGGTATTGAGAAGTGACATTACCGTTGGCGGCGCTGTAATTCATGGCAAAATGGCTGAATTGTCTAGTATTCAGCTGTTAATATGCTAACAGGGAACTGGTTAATTATAGCACAGTACATTTTTATTTTATGAAAATGTATCTTTGGACCTTCTAACAAAAAATCAACACCAGAACATATGTAATAATTTCAAACAGTACTACAGTCGCGTAGTACAATATTTCACCACCAGACTGCGTATCCGAGCGTGTCAGTTCTCAATCGCTCCCCACTGGCGTATTCAGAGGGGCTCCCCTTGGCCAGTGAAATGAAAATTTAATTTTTTTAAAAATAATCATACTGTAAAATCACGAAGTTGTTCACATAAACTATTTTTTAATTAGTATTGAAATTAATATAAAATAAATATTCTTATGGTCTCTGCGATTTTTGTTTTCGCAAATTTGATTAAAAAGTCCTTTGTTTGTAAAATTTTTAGTTATTTTTTTTGTTAAAAAATGATATTTACATGAATATCCTACAGGCGTATCAATCTCATTTGGTCGAGGGCCATTTTTTATACAAAAGAATGACAGAATTACAAAAATCCCGAAGGGCTACTTGTTTTTTTTTTCCTCAAAAACCAGCACAAAAAATAAATTACTTTTTTATAAGGAGGCATACTAAACTACAAATTAAAACTAATATTTTTTCGCACTACACATGCACGTAGGCGGTCAGTGAAAAAGCCAGCCGCGAAGACATAAATATGCAAAAAAATGCAACTATTTAATGCATTTTCCAAACATTTTCTTCCGGACCTATCTTCTACAAAGTATGGAATACATAGAGGAAGAGGTATTTTATTACTTATGATTTTTCATAGTCACCATTTAGAATATTGAGAGAGTTTTTTGGATAAGTTTGTTATAAAAATCAGCCAGTTTCTCACAGTTGTTTTCATTTCGTCTACCACCCAGACATGTCTTGTAGAGATGGGTCGTTCATGAACGAACCGACTCACTGAGCCGACTCAGTACACTGACCGAAGTGACACGGTTCACCAAATTGAAATGAGCCGGCTCACGGCTCACTGTATAGTTTCAAGTTTCAAGGATACGATTGGTCGGGCGATTCTGGAAGTGGCCGGAGTGATCCGGATCTGGATCGATGTCATGTTGAACTTCGCGAGAACTCGACTTGTAATGTATTATCATAAAGTGTATTTTGTCATCAATTTGTAGGGCAGTTTATTTGAAACTAATAGGCTTAGTCTGTATTTTCTTACAACCATACTATATAAAAATATTAAAAATATTGCCCAAATCCCAGATGTCCGATTTATTAGGGCAATAAACATCGCCATAAACTTAACACATCTGGTTTAAAATACAGTAGCTACATAAAGTGAATTGTTTGTTTCAAAAATGTTAGATAAGAACCGGGACTAAGCGACGTTCTACCTACGAGCGAACGACCGACAACTGACCGGGTCTAAACAAGAGCCGGCTCTAAGCGACGTCTACCTACGAGCCGAAATTCCCATCTCTAATGTCTTGAGATGGGAGAATAAATGATAATCACTTGGTACAAGAATGGGACAATATGATGCGGAAAAGTGTCCCAGTGGAATTCAGCAAGTCAAGTGTATATATTATATTTGAATGTAGGTATATATGGACCGCCTCGATAGGGGTCCGCCAACATCAAAAAAAATTATAGGAGATCCATGATGCCAAAAATATTGAGAAACACTGATCTATATCATCAAATTGTATTTCGTTTATTATATTCGCGTTCCAACTATATACCGTATTTTTCGGACCATAAGACGCACTTTTTTACGCAGAAAAATCGACTTAAAATTGTGGTGCGTCTTATGGTCCGAAGGTATAGGTATGTTGTTTAAAAATTGTGCGATGTTAGGTGGAATCAGTTCAGAGCGCATAAAACAGAATCAACCAAGTAGAAATGAATCCAGAATTAGCTGCCATTTCTGGAGGCCTTACAAGTCAACGTCAACCCATGAATGAGTCGATTAATAAACCATTTAATAATTTTATGCGGGAAGAGTGGAACAAACGAATGATGAAACCAAATCACGATGTTACAACAACAGAATGTATGAAACGGACGATAATTTGAGAAGTATCTGAGTAAAAAATCCATGGGAAACTGTATAAGACGATTATAAAGTCTTTTAAGAAATTCGGTATAAGCAACGCATTGAATAGTATCGAAAATGACTAGGTTTTTGAAGAGATTGACAATAGTTCAGACGAAAATAATACGAACAGTGACATTAACGACACGAGTGATAGTACATAGAGTGAAGATGAACAGAATGTTACTGGTACAAGTTATCGTAATAATAAATATTTTTTCTAAAAATTGTCTCATAAAATTGAGGTCCGTCTTATCGTCCGGTGCGTCTTATGGTCCGAAAAATACGCTATATTACTCCGAAGTCATATATTTTCACCTAATTTTAATTATAATAAATATTAATTCATATATATTTACCTACTGAACTGTATGTACAGTTAACAAAGGTCCACTGTTTTTCTTTCTCTCGTAGGAAATATTCGTATAGGTTATAAATCAATTAATGGGGTTGCTTTTTTATCGTTTTGCCATTTACACTCATATTGTTTTAGATAAAAGAAAACAATTATTTAAAATACAAATATTGTCCTGAAAAGGACGACAGGTGAAAAACACGATGCAATAAATAGCAAAACAGAGTTTTTAAACGCCACTGGTTCAGTACGAATTACACTAGAAAACATTAGTAATCTCAGACAAACCCCGAGGTGGAATAACCGTACAGTACAAGTTTGTATGTATAAGTACGTTTGTCGTAGCTATACCTGAACAATGAACAAAACTGATTGACAAACTTCATTTGTATTTCTCTTACTATTTTGCCAATGTGAGTGATATAAACACATCAGTACGTTAATTATTATTATGTCATTGATTTGACTTTAGATAATCAAAGATTATGTATATTTTTTTCAAGTTTTTGTTTCTTTTGAGTCTGGGTATTCTTTCTATAGACATGTCAAAGTACTGTATATGCACTCCGTATAGACACATGAGTAACGTATAAGAATTTCTAGGTTATACCAACGAAATCCTAAAAATAACTTTGATGATTTTATCGTTTCAGTTTAAAAACTTGATTTTATAGTTGAGTCTAGCAATAACTAGTTTTAAGTAGTGACCTAGCGTGTTGAAGTATATTACAAATTTATAGTCCATTATAGAGAACACTTTATAAACAGTTTTATAGTTGTTTATCATTGCTATAATTACTTACTGACAATTTTGTAAAATACGGTCAAAAACATGAATATTAAGATATGAAATTAAGGTTAGTAAACAATTAAGATACAAAGTATATTGAATCGCATCATTTACGCCAAAATAAATAAATTTTAAATACTTCCAGCAGATTAGTGAAATATTTACGACCTTCTAAGAATGTATTTTATAAATTAACATTTTATTATTATTATATTATTTATTTAGATTTATGTAACTGATTTTATTTTTTATTACGAACACAAATTGTCGCCAATAAATAATGTATACACATATATTTGATAAATTAGATTTATTCATTTAATATTAAATATACAATATATTATTATAATCTATTAGACCGGGAGCTCATGACAGTTTTTGGTCTCCGATTTCATACAGCATGCCTTTTGGAGGAGAGAATATTTACCCTGTGACAACAAAAAAGGGATGGTACTAAACCCCTGCACGCTTTCCGGTCATAGGGAAAATTGCATTTCCACTTAAACACAAAATTTTTGTGCTTTTCTCTGATTTAATATTGCTTGCCCTTTTGTCAAAAGAAAGTTATAACAAATTTAAAGTCTTTTAAATATATGCATGCGATTCGGAGGGTCCCAAAGGGCTCAAACGGTCATGTGATCTTGTAATAAAAAAATATGATTTTCCGCGTTTTCATACAGCATGCCTATAATTAAAAGACTTTAAATTTGTTATAACTTTCTTTTGACAAAAGGGCAAGCAATATTAAATCAGAGAAAAACACAAAAATTTTGTGCAAGCGGAAATGCAATATTCCCTATGACCGGAAAGCGTGCAGGGGTTTAGTACCATCCCTTTTTTGTTGTCACAGGGTAAATATTCTCTCCTCCAAAAGGCATGCTGTATGAAATCGGAGACCAAAAATGTCATGAGCTCCCGGTCTATATACCAGAGGTTCTCAAACAGATTTTTTTATAAAGAAAATATGTATACATACATACGTATGAAAAATTATGTGTTAAGTGGTTTTTTGTGCACTATCAGACCAATTCTGTAACTCAGTTGATCATAGTAACTAAATTTGTCACTATGAGCAAGGTCAGTTACTATCATAAATGAAAGTCATTATACTTTTATAATATTTTATCTTGTAGTAACGTTACTACACAGTAACTTTTTACAGAATTGATCTGAATATATAATATTTTCCCATATTTCGTTGCAACGTTGGAAATATTACAAATATTTGATAAAAATGTATGTTTTTGACTTTTATAAATTTCTTGATGTAAATGAATGTTTTGCATTAAGAAATCAGACAGTCAAATATTGTGTTTATAGTACAAATTGTTTCACAAATATTGTTGAGCATTCTAATAAGCAGCAGATATCTTAAAATATTTAAAGGTCGAGCGGCTTTTATTCAGGAACCAGGCATACAATTTCTAGAAAAGAATTTAAAAATTCACTGAGCAGGTAAAAATTTTCAGACACCAATAATCACTCGATCCACTTCAGTTCGAGTTTAGAAAAAATCTGGTAAACTTTGAGGTTTTTCTAGTTCTGTTGAATTTATTGTAATTATGAACAGAAAGGAAAAAAAAAATGGGCGTCCGTTTATATTCCACTAGTCCATGCATCAGTTTCACTGTCTACATATACAGGCTGATTTTAAAAGGCTGATTAAGCAATAGAGGCTGTTCATTTTTATTTGTCCATCACTGCTACATCAAGAACTATAATAGCTACGAGGTTGGTTAAATTAGATAACAATAATTGTTATGGGCAATTATTGCCTTTTTCGGATTTTGTAGGAATGACCAACAAAAAACCCTTATAACGTCACTCATGTGTCTGTCTGTCTGTACGGTAGAATTGTAACCAAACGGCTTAACATAGAAAGTTGAAATATGGCATGCTTATACAACTCTTTGACCCACATATCGGAAAAATACTGAGAGTTCAAAAAAACACATCCCAAGATAAATATAAACACATTAAATTAGCTTTACAATGACACCAAAAAAGTCATATTTTTATGTTAACCATTTCAAAATGGCGACCATTTATTTACAAAATAATAATCAACATAAGTTTTACAAAGTTGAACGTAGCAAGCTTTGAAAACAATAAAAAAAAAACAAAATAACTCTAAAATAAACTGTTATAACTATTTATTATATGAAATAACATGAAATAACTTAAATTTTAATTTTTCAATTAAATGTTTTATAAATAACAAGAGTTTAATAGTTTATTTCAGGGCTTCGAACCGGAACTGAACCGAAAACCGAAAAAACCGTTATTTTTGTCGGAACGAAAACCGGAACTGAACCGAAAAAAAATATCGGTTTATTTCGGTTCAGATAACGTTTATGTGAGTGAATATATAATACATTTTATTTAAGATTATTTTTTAAACTGATGAGTAGAAAAAAATCGTAATTCGTAATTTTTAACTGATAATTTAAAAAATGTGCTTCTATTATTTCGGGGGAGGGGGGTTGAACGCCCATAACTCCCTCCTGGCAGCGACCTTGGTAATATTATCACAGAATAAGGAATAAAATGTTCTTCTAAATTATACTAGAAAATAAATTTCTAATATATATAAAAGCATTTAAAAATTTATCACTCGGAACTGAACCGAAAACCGAAAAAACCCGTTATTTTTGCTGGAACGAAAACCGGAACCGAACCGATATATATTTTTTTAATTGAACCGGAACGAAAACCGAAACGAAAAAAATAACGGTTCGAAGCCCTGGTTTATTTTGCTTATTTTTGTTTGAAAAAAAAAATCTATTAATTGGGAGTAAGTCGTTATTTGTACCTAATTATGGAAGAGTTTTTATTAAGAATGAGAAAATATGTGGACAATAATGGTGGTTTGATCGAACATTAGTAATTTTTTTTTTTTTTTTGTAAAATAATTGTAAAAAGTAATAATTTTTTTTTTCTAAATAGTCAAATAGTTTATTTTAGAGATATTTTGTTTCTTTTTTTTTATTGTTTTCAAAGCTTGCTACGTTCAACTTTGTAAAACTTATGTTGATTATTATTTTGTAAATAAATGGTCGCCATTTTGAAATGGTTAACATAAAAACATGATTTTTTGGTGTCATTGTAAAGTTAATTTAATGTACTTTTAGGAAAAAAATATAAAATTATCGATTCCCTATACTAGATCAAAAGTTGACATCATTTTCGGTGAAACCGGAAGTGCCTCAGAATTCTTATAGTAACCTTTAGATGGGCCTTTTTGTCTAGTTTAACTTTTGTTCTGAAGATTTTTTGTATCTTTACAAATAAAGGAGATTTTCGGGGTGCCCCGTTTCAAACAAACACTTTGTACATTGAAGTGTGAGCATTATTAATTAATAATTTAAATACGTTGACAAATAATGAACAAAAACACATGACGAATTAGTTCTAGGAATGGTACTCACTCGTTAACTCCTGTATCTTGAATTTTTACCCAATGAATGGTTTTGAAGTTACGGATGTCTTATTTTAAAGTTTTGAAATGTTCTGTACGCCTCTGCATAAAAGTGTTCAAATAATTGATTTCCTCTGACTTCTTTTAATCTAGTTGCTCAATAGGGAGTCGACTGTATAACAAAAATTCCATTGATTGTTTTGAAAAGTAATTTTAAAATAGTACAAATGATATATTTTAAAATATGTACGAAGTTGCCAAAACTTCCCAGACAAATCGGAAATGTTGAAAAATATCATTTATTTGTTTTACTTACGTAATGGATTTTAAATATATAAAAATTTTATCGGAGATGGAAAAATTAAAATAATTTTTATTCTAAAAATGTAACTACGTGCCAAATTTAACTCGTTTTTAATCTTTTTTTGTGGAGAGAATGTTTGATTCATTTGTTTGATTAAAGGGAAAAATAATATGTATCTCGTAGTTAGTTTTAGACGATTATCTAGGCCTGTGGCCAGCATGTCTGGCTAGCTTCAGGCCCAGAGGTCCTTATTTAATTTTATTTGAGTTCCTTATTATAAAACTGCTAACAAATAGAATCCCGGAAAAGGAAATATGCATAAGCATGCATATAGTCCTTTGGTAACGATGTTCCCTTACTATTTTAAGTAGGGAAAACCAGGGATGGGGAGTCGACAGAAAAATTATCGACTCCCGACTCTCGACTCCGGAGTCGGTATTTTCGAAAATCGACTCCGACTCCGACTCCCGACTCCTTTCACTGGTAAATTATAAAGTCTATTCCAAATGTTTAAGCGGAACTAAATGGAATTTTTATTTTCTTAATTTATCACGAGTTCACTTTTTAACTATCAAAGTGGGCTTTTGTTAAACAAAATGATACAAAGCTTCATTCAATCCTTAAAAGTTAGTAGATTTCGATATCTAATTCCGCTTAAACCAAAGAAACCGACTATACTTACATTAAATATCTTGGGTTTGGGTGAGCTGTTTTTATAAAATGTCATTTTCATTTCATCTTGACTATTGAGTAATTTTTAATACAAATTTTCAAATATATTAGTTTAAAAAAAAAATGTTTTGTATTTTATATAAAGTCTGTTCCTTTGGTTTAGGCGGAACTAGATTTTCGGTTAGTCTGATTTTCGGTTAGTCTGTTCCAAACGATTAGGCGGAACTAACCGAAAATCTAGTTCCGCCTAATCGTTTGGAACAGACTATACTTTATTTTTCATAACATGTCACTTTTTTCTTTTGACATATAAATTTTAGCTGCCAACATGAAACATAAAATAATCACAAAGCCCGTTACGACTTGAGAAAATAAAAATCCAGTTTAGTTTCGTTTTAACATAATAAACAAAGTATACAGAAAAAGAAAAATTAGATATGACTAAAAATTAATTAAATTTTTAACTGAAAAGCGTGAAGGAAACCGGAATTGAATATTTTTAATTTCATTTTCGTTCATGAACAGAGAAAAAATGTCGTTCCTGTTTCCGTACTTTAAAAAATTCTGGTAGTATGGTATTTTACTTTCGTTTTCGGATTGTTCTCATCCTTGATAAATATGTAATCAAAGAGTCGGGAGTCGATAACTTTTTCCGACTCCCGACTCCGACTCTGACTCCTCCAAAAAGCTTCGACTGCTCGACTCCCGACTCCCGACTCCGACTCCCCATCCCTGGGGAAAACAGCGTTCCCATACTATAAATTTAACAAATTAGAAAAATATCTTTTATACATACACACGAACACATAAAGCATGTCCCAGGATGGATTTGCTTTGAGGGTGGGCACATTTATCAATTTTAAGCAAAAAAATGTTTAAGCAATTCGAAAATGTTACTGAGTTATGGTTTATTGAAGGAAAAATGCAAGACGTTAAAATTTATTGAAATTGTGCCTGATTGCCATAACCAAACCTACCTAAATTTCAAGAGCTACAATCTAAAATCTCAAAACCTATATAAAACTCAAATATTTACTATTTTTGGTTTTTTATGAATTAAACTTGTAATGAACACAAGTTTCAGTAGTCCTTTTTCTGGTATCCCAAAAAATCTTAAAAAATCAATATCGATAGGAAAATGTTAGGGCTTTCTAAACCTTTTCATAAAATGTATTTATCTTTTTTAGTTTTTGAGATATGGCGTTATTTGTAAAAGGATCTCTAGCTCTCAAAATGGTACCCCAAAAAAAATGAAAAAATCAAAATCTATAGAATAAGAGGTGCCCCTTTGAAAAACTTTAAAAGCATTCTATTATCTTTTTTAGCAGTGGTTCTCAAACTTATTTGGCCTACCGCCCCCTTTTTAAGAAAAAAATTACTTAGCGCCTCCTGGCATGTATCATTAAACAAAATCCTTGAAAATGGCAAAAAATCGAAAAAATCGTAAGGGTACCCTTTGAAAAAATAACCGCGAATTTTTACAAAAAAAATATTTCGGATTTTGCTCAAAATTGATACACTTTGGGCCGTAGATCACAAAAATAAGGTTCATTTTGGATTTTGGCCAACTATTTTTGGGTAAATCGGAAAAAAGTACCTAAAATTGACTATAACTCAAAAACTAAGGCCTCTTGATTTTTTTAAATATTTTTTTATTAATCCTCACCCCAAAATTACCTAACGACCATACTTCGGACTGTATAAGGAAAACTTTTTTTTTTCAAAGAAAAAAAATTGTATATATATTTCAAAAACTTAAAAAGATAGGGACCTGCGGTTGGAATTTTTGAAGTTCTAAGGTCTGAAATATGGTAAAGGCACATTTTAAAACATATCCTAAACAAAAAAATTTTTTGTAAAATTTTGAAATTTTTGTAACAAAATTTGATTTTTCAAAAAATTATATCTCAATAACGGTAAAAGATAGGGACCTCTGGTTTAAATTTTTGAGTTCCTCATGTCCATTTTAGTCTAGAAAAAAATTGGGGCCTTAATAACCAAACTTATACTACAAGCATGTATCATTAAACAAAACCCTCGAAAATGGCAAAAAATCGAAATAATCGTAAGGGTTACCCCTTTAAAAAAATCGCGAATTTTTACAAAAAAAAATATTTCGAATTTTGCTCAAAATTGATACACTTTGGGCCGTATATCACAAAAATAAGGTTCATTTTGGATTTTGGTCAACTGTTTTTGAGTAAATCGGAAAAAAGTACCTAAAATTGACTATAACTCAAAAACTAAGGCCTCTTGATTTTTTTTAATATTTTTTTATTAATCCTCACCCCAAAATTACCTAACGACCATACTTTGGTCTGTATAAGGAAAACTTTTTTTTTCAAAGAAAAAAAAAATTGTATATATATTTCAAAAACTTAAAAAGATAGGGACCTGCGGTTGGAATTTTTGAAGTTCTAAGGTCTGAAATATGGTAAAGGCACATTTTAAATCATTTCCTAAACAAAAAAATTTTTTGTAAAATTTTGAAAAAATAATCGATGCAGTTCTATCGATGGAAACAGTAAAAACGCTGCGATATTTTGAAACAATGGATAGGGGAACTATCGATGCGATCTTATTTTTAGTTGTTTTATATGGAATTTATTCGGGGCTGTATAAAATAAACGAGACATACAGGGAAACAATTATTTGATGAACGATCGATCGAGATTTCACTGTATTTGTTTATACAGGGGCCGAGCATCACGCCAATAACGTAACTTTTATATAGCGTTTAATTCAGCCCAGTTTATGCTGCAAATTAAATGCAGTTACATTGCTTGCAATTTGTTGTAAATAAACTAATTTGTTCAGGCATTTTAACAAAGCATTTTTCAGTATATAAAAAATTATTTATATATTACTTATGTAATTTTGTGTTGGCAAAATAAACACATTAAAGTATGGCTGTAAACAGTGCATTTGTCAACAATAAGTATATAAAGTTATGGCAGTTTAACAACTGGCCGCAATAGACAGTATAAAATTAGTTTGCGTAAAATATTTAGAGTGAGAAACGTTATTTAAATATGTGCAATACAGATAAAAAGTTCGTGGATAGTAGTTTTCATTTTTAATTACCTGATAACATTGTTTACAAACTAAAGACGAAAGATAAATATTGCGGTCAACTGACAAATTAATGGTAACATGTTTGAGAGAGGTTATATATTCAAATATATAAGAACAGGCGCGCACCCAGGAATTTTTCTTGGGAGGGGCTCAGAAGATGAAATTATTTAAAGTGATGACCAAAAAAAAAAAACAGGTCCTTTCCGCTAAGATTCAAGTGATGACCACAAAAAAGGTCCTCACTTGTATCTTGATCAAAATACGTAAACAACCACATGTTTTTGGGGAGGGGTCACCGCTTATATTATGACTCGCTGATATGTCACTCAAAATTTAATGTTAATGCTAACCCAGGGGTCGGCAACCTGCGGCTCTTTTAGAAAATATTGTGGCTCTTTGAAAATTGGCTGGTTTTAATAGAATTTATTTTTTAATTTTCAACTTTCTTCCTGTACTATACAGGTTTTGTATTGTTCAGGATGTTTTACGGTGCAATTCACGCCCGGTAATTCCCCGAGTTGCTGCATATTCCCTTTTAGAAGAAGTAATTTCTGATAAATGATATACGTGCAGAAACATTTTATTAATTTTCAAAAACATGAGGACAATAACAACGTTATTAATGCAATTTTTTTTGCACAAACTATTGTTAACCTGCAAGAAGCTTTTGGAGAAAGATTTAAAGAGTTTAGAAAAAATAAAGCTACACTAGCTCTTTTGACAAAACTAATTGAAGCAGATATGCAGCAATTACATTTGTCACCATTCCCATTGATTAATCAGGTACAATTTGAACTTCAATTGTTGGATTTGATATCCAAAGATTTATAGAATTATATATTTTTAAAACTTATTTCTGAACTGGAAAGTTTAGAAAGAGAAAATTTAGAAAAGTTCATTTTATCCAGCATAAGTGGACCGAAATTCGCAATCTTCAAGATGTAGATAAAGTTGTTTTTGAAGCTTGGAATCGTCCAGAATCGTTCAATCATTTAAAAAATTATGCTTTTGGACTACTGACAATTTTCGGATCCACACATTACTGTGAGCAAGTCTTTTTACATATGAAATTAAAAGTCAGTTAAAAAGTAATCTTACTGACCTGAAACTTGCTGCCTTAAGTTAAAGATTACTGAATATTTACCAAATATTGAAGTCTTACCGAACACTATGCAAGTAACAATCGTCCCAGTAAAAAAATTATTATATTGTAATATACTGGCAAGTGCAATAGGTATCACAAACTAAATGTATAAGTAAATATTAATTTATTTATACATTATATATTAATAACAATTTTTACGTTTTTTTCTTAAATATAGCATATATTTTTTAGTGGCTCTTCCATGTTATTGTTTTTGTTTTCAATATAGATTTGGCTCTTTGTCACTGAAAGGTTGCTGACCCCTGTGCTAACCGGATCGAATACTGTCTGCTCTCCTCTTCAGAGAGATGGGAGTTTATATAAGCAGTCTAGTCGTGTTTCTAGGAAAAAGGGTTTAAGCATTGTTCAAGAAGATGCTAGTGTTCGAAGTTATTAAGCAACAACTCTGAACAAATGTCTCCTTGAACAATGAACCAGTTAAAAATATATTTCTAAACATACATTACGTATAATAATAATAATAATAATAATATTTATTATGCAATAAATGTTAACATTTTTACAATTGTCAATCGGTACATTACATTATAATGCTAGTACAAGGTGTTTAAAAAATGTGACAGATGCATACTATAGTTTACACAGTATACTGAATTTCATCTAAATCACTGAAATCATTATCTAGGTATTCTGCAGTGGAGTAAAATGCCTTAGATATTAAATATCTCTTTAAAACCCTTTTGCATTTTAAGGGGGGCAAAAGTTTGATGCTAGTCGGGAGAACATTATAAAATTTTATAGCCAGGTAATTTAGGCTGTACCTTGACTTCTCTAACCTCGTAAAGTCCGGGCGTATTTCGTTCTTATTTCTCGTGTCGTGTCTATGGACAGAGCTTTGTAGAGAAAACTTGCCCTGGTTTTCATGAACGTACATGAGGCACATAAAGATGTAAAGGGATGGGAATGTTAATATACCCAATTCAATAAATTTGTATTTACAGTCGGATCTGTATTTAACATTCCCTATGCGTCCTGTATGGGGAGAGTGGCCCCAAATTAATAGGGCATACGTTATCCGGGTTTGGAAGGAGGCAAAGAAAAATGATTTTTGTACCATCAAGGAAGCACACCATCTTAAATTATTTAGACAATAGATCGACGAGCACAATTGTTCGCAAGTTTGTTGATGTGTTGTTCCCAGGTTAACTTATAATAATAATAATAATAATAATAGTTTTATTGACCAAATTACAAATACAAAGAACTGCTTTCAGTCAGTCAATACAATATTAAGAGACAAAGTCATAAAAGTTCATCAAAATTAACGTTGTTAAATTCATCAATTGTGTACAATGGGTTATTTATAAATAAGTGTTTAAGTTTAAGTTTGAATTTGTCTAGTGGTAGTGTAGTAATAGTCTCTGGTAAAAGATTATAAAATTTCACAGCAAAGTAATTTGAACAATTCCTGGATTTATTTAAGCGCAAAAACTTACCACGAATATTATTTTTACAACGCGTGTTGTGCTCGTGCGTTTCACTAAAAGTGATATAATTGTGCAAGTTTTTGCGTACAAACAATAGACACAAATAAATAAATAGTGAAGGCAATGACATTATTTTCAGCTTTACAAAAAGATCTCGACAATCCGCTCTAAAAGGAGCACTGGCAATTATTCTTACAACTTTACGTTGTAAGCTGAAAATTCTTTTGGCTGCAGGTGAATGTCCCCAGATTATTAACCCATAGGTTAGGTGGGACTGAAAGAGGGAGAAATAGGCTTTCAATACAACATCGATGCTGACTTCATGCTTCAGATTCCTTACTAGATACACGGTCGATCGCAGTTTACGACTGAGTACATCCACGTGCTGATCCCAACGAAGGTAAGGATCAACGTGGATACCAAGAAATTTAACGAAAGGGGGATTGGCAAAATCATGTTTTCTGGTGCTCAGTAGCAAGGTCTGGGTTTTATCTGTATTTAAAATTAGTTTATTGCTAGACAACCAAGAGTTTGCACTATTCACCAGAGAAACATTTTCCGTAATAAGGGATTCTAGATCATGGTTGCAATTTAGTAATGTTGTATCATCAGCGTAAAGAATTGATTTAGATGTCATAGCGAGAGGCAAGTCGTTAACATATATTAAGAATAGTAGCGGTCCGAGAACTGAACCTTGGGGAATACCAAAATGTAAAGGAAGATACTCAGAAACGCTACTTTTAAATTGGGTAAACTGTTTCCGGTTAGATAAGTATGATTTAAGCATGGCACGGCTCTTGTCGTCAAAACCATAAAAAGATAGTTTGGTTAATAAAATATCATGAGATATGCAGTCAAAAGCCTTTCTTAAATCAAGAAAAACACTAAGACAGTATTTCCCTGATTCTAATGCATCCGAAACATACGCGACAAAGTCCAAAACTGCATCTATAGTGCTCTTATCACTTCTAAAACCAAACTGACTATTGGAGAAAAGATTTTTGCTTGTAAAATACTGCACAATTTGTTTGTACAACACCTTTTCAAAAATCTTTGAAAAGACTGGCAATATTGATATGGGTCGATAATTATTAACATCATCGACATCTCCTTTCTTAAAAAGTGGCAAAACTTTGGCAAGTTTAAGCTTGTCAGGAAAACAGCTGTTAGTGATGCAGGAGTTTATTACTCTTGTAAGAGGTGGAATAATGGGATCTTTTACAGATTTTAGAATTTTTACTGACAGTTTACTTGCTGTCTATCTCAAGTCCTAAGAACGAGACTGAGGTGGGGTTATTAACATCTTGTATGTTCCTGGTTGCGAACACCATCTGCTGAGTTTTGCTATTGTTCATCGTCAATCTATTAGCTAGGAACCAGTTTTGGAAATTGGATAGGGCTAAGTTTCTTTTGTCAAGGAGTGAGGTAATGTGTCTACTGGATTGAAGGACAGTTGTGTCGTCAGCGAAGAGGATGGTATCCATATCGGCATTAACGTATGGCAAATCGTTCACATATATTAGAAATAAAATGGGGCCTAGGACCGATCCTTGTGGTAAACCATGTTTATTTCCTAACTTCGGATGAGCCATTATTAGTGTATACGAATTGTCTTCTTTCAGAAAGGTAGGACTGTATGAGTTTTGTACTTCCTGGGTCAAATTTATAAAATTTAAGTTTTTTAATTAAAATTTTATGACTCACGCAGTCGAAGGCCTTACTAAGGTCCAGAAAGCTACCGGAGCAATAAAGTATAGGACCTAATACAGTTTGGTTGTCCCTGATCTATTAATATCCTAAACTGCAATATTTTTTTAAAATGATCTGCAGTTGTACATACTTGCCTCTAAGGGGCAATTTGACACATACCCTGGGGTATGTTGTTAGCACATAACGTTATACTGAGTTAGCCAAGCAGACCCACTCTACTCTATAGTTTATATGTTTTTTTTTTTCAAAAAGGAACAAGTCTACTCTCGTTATCAATTTCTTAACCCGTCACAACACCTCTCTCTTGGGAGTATAAGGTAAACTGCTTTTCGAAAAGAGTATATTTTACATGCAGACTTAATTCCTTTCCTTAAAATACATATAAGTTAATAATATTCCCATAAAAAATGACTTGAGTTGTTCATTATTTATTATTCAAAACAATTTATTATAATGCATCTGAGATAAGAGGTACATATATTTTGTAGCGAGAATATCACAAGGATATTTATTTTTAGTTCACGTTTTACCTTAAATATTCACTTTGAGACATACAACGTGTTTAGCGCAGTTTTAATCATTTTGAAATGATGTACAGGCTAATTACAAAGTCCTAATTTATCGCAACAATTTTGTCGCAACTCTTTGCCATGCACGACAGATTTAGTTGAAGTAATTTGTTTCCGTCGTGGCGAAAACAGAAGTTACAGTTTGAACTTAAATACAGTAGGCATTTCTTCATGTAGCTTTGTTATTGGTTTATTTGAAGTAATAAGTTTAGGCCAATGGTTTTTAAGTTCTCTTCTGGTGCGGACCATACCTGACGACACCATATAAGACAAATATGAAGAGGTAACATTGAAAACGTTATTTGTCACACAAAATTCAAAATTGAGATATTGGTATCAGGCAATAATGTGCAGTGTGAATGGTTAAGCGCTATATTTTTGTTTACGAGGGTTGCCTTTTATGTTTTTACAAACGACCACTAGATGGCAATATTACAATCAGATCAATTCTGTAAAAATTTACTGTGTAGTAACGTTACTACAAGATAAAATATTATAAAAAGTATAATGACTTTCATTCATGATAGTAACTGACCTTGCTCATAGTGACACTTTTAGTTACAATGATCATAGTAACTGAGTTACAGAATTGGTCTGATTGTGTCATTACTATATTCGTAAAATTTTACATTTGTTATTGTGAAATCAGTGGCAGCTTATAAATTGACCGAGTAGTTTGTTGATAGTCAGCGTTTGAAAAAAAAACAAGTTTGTGAAAAAATTGATATACTCGTGAAGGTTTTCGTTGGATGATTTTTACGATTTTAGTAGAGGCCTAACTCAACAACAATGCATAGATTCGCTTCGTTCAACTTTTGGTAATGAAGCACCATCAGAAAAGACTGTTTACAATTGGTTTGCAGAATCCTTCTAATGGTCGTCGTGGTCGTGCGTCCGTCAGTGATGAATCTCGTGAAGGTCGACCAAAATCTGTTGTGATTCAAAAAAACATCCATGCTGTGCGCAAAATGATTGAAGAAGATCGGCACGTGACTTACCGTGAGATAGAGGCATCCTTTGGCATATCGCAGACTGCAATACATTCGATTTTGCATGAACATTTAGCTGTGAATAAGATCTGTTCCCGATGGATTCCGCATAATTTGATCGAAGCTCAAAAAAAGGTTCGTGTTGATTGGTGTAAGGGAATGCTAAAAATATTCAACCTAGGCACTGCAAAATCCGTATACAACATCATTACAGGTGACGAAACTTGGATTTATTCGAATGAATTGGAAACTAAGCAACAATCCACATTTTTTCAAAATGTTATTTTGAAAAGGTTACTGATACTGTTCATTTCTAATCTACACAGTAAAAAACACACTATAATACGCGAAGCTTTCTACATGCAAGAGTAATTCAAACTAACGAGCCAAGATACAGCTGGCTCCGCTGTAATGTAATCCTAGCGCATGGTGTGACCACCCGATCTTGCCCTGACTCTCCGCGGAGGCCTACAAACTGTCTGAAAACGGAGCCAGTTTCGATTTGGCTCGCCTGCCTAAATAAATATTAAGCGTGCTTCGTCGCATCAAATGCAAGGCAATAGCAGCGTTCCGTACTTAAACACGTATATGTTTATTTGTATTTATTGGTATTTTTAAATAAAATAAAAGCTTTTCAATGATTAATTTGTGATGGTGTTACCATAATTTTACAATAGGGGATACGCATAAAATTTGTATGTTCTTAAAACTACATTATTTTGATATGTTAATGTTAGTTATGTCACCTAACAAAACAAAAATTACATTTTAATTAATATTATAGCCAAATTTTTGAATTAAAATATTGTAAATTTGAAATAAGCCGACCACGGAGCGAAGGTTGCCGAGTAAAACGACTGAGTATGACGTCAAACGATAGGGGTTTCACATCACAGATACAGCTACAACATAATCTTTACACGTGTGTGTATTGTATTGTTCGAGTGTTTTGTATTTGTTTTTAAGCAATTTTTCACGCATTTATTATTAAAATGGCAGATAAAGATTTTGTTAGGGCTCAGAGTGATAATTTACCCAACATTGATGCATTTTTGCTCATGGAATATATGAAAAATAATGAATGCTACAGTGCTGAGGAAATACGTGGTGTCAAAGTAATTTTTATTTTATATTCTATAACTTTATGTAAACAAACGCTGCAACTCTGTAAAATGGAAATATTTATGTAATTTAGATGTCAGAATTTTACTACATTGTTTACATGAAGTTACAAAACGTTAGAGGCATAATTGAAATACTGCAATATAAGTTATCTATTTTAATATAAAATTTAATTCGGTAAACATGTATAAATTGTTTTTATAGAATTAAACTTTATTTTAACTAAAATCACTCTAACTTTACATAACCTATGAAAGTTACACAAACAAATAAGTTCATAACAGACTATGTACGCTGGTAAGCTAGTAGTGTCATACGTCAGTTAGAAGGGGTATGACGTCACACGTCGTTTTCGCGCGCTACATACATTTATGATTTTTTTAAGCCTTCAAATTACAAAAAAAAAAAAACTGTTTTTTATGTTTATATGCAACAAGAGGAATATAATAAAAAATAAAAAAAAAATCATGCCTATCCCCTATTGTAGGACCTTGGCTCCTTGGTTCTTCATGAGGAGCCGCCACTGGTGCACTTGATAATTGTTGTGATTTGTTTGAAAGCGTTATACTTTAGAGATCCACTTACATTATCGGAACAAATACTGAAAATATGTATAGCGTGGAATGTTTGCATTATAATTAGAATATAATGTGAAAGTTGTATATATTCAATTCATCGTTATTATGGAATAGCTGCATATTTATCTTATTTAACCTTGAACACTAGTGGGATGTTCATCTTTAATTTC
Organism: Liopterus haemorrhoidalis; assembly: GCA_963971575.1. Classification (NCBI taxonomy): domain Eukaryota; kingdom Metazoa; phylum Arthropoda; class Insecta; order Coleoptera; family Dytiscidae; genus Liopterus; species Liopterus haemorrhoidalis. The sequence continues at coordinate 3,805,738 of OZ020614.1, forward strand.
CCACGTTTAAAAAATATACGATATAAAGCTTGTATACGAAGAATAATGATTCATTTTAAGCAGGCAAATTAACTTGCCAGTTAAATTAGTAGTAATTGCATTTTATTTAATTTCTTCGCAATGCATGAAATTTTAAAATAAATGCCACGATAACTATGTTAATACCGTCCGAAATATTGGTATTTCCGTATTATTTATATTCAATACTGGAATTTTAGCAAAATATATGTTTAAATAAATATATATACATTTGTGGTATAACATATTAGTAAACATCCTATAAAATTTTTTCCGTGATATGTATTTTTTGTTATCTATATGTAAATAATAATTAAAAATTCCGTCAGAGATTCGTTAAGCTTGAAATAAATAAGTAGATGATGAACATATCATTAAAAAATTGATCCTGCAAAACCCTGAAATGTATGAAAATTCACACTTCACGTCAATTTTTTATTCATATACAGAGTGATTCAAAATGATTGAGGACAGTTTAAATTTCCCGGCACGTTAAATTATTGTCATGTTGGCACCACTAATACATACCTACATTTAAACAGCGGCGTCTCAAAAATAAGTTTGTATATAATTTCTATATTTAATAATAATAATTATTTTTATTATTTATTTTTAATTTAATTTACAATGCAGTTACATGTTCAGGGATAAATACAAGAAAACATAAACATAATTTTTAAAGATGTTTATTTTATTATTTACACAAATTTATACAAACTTAAAAAAAATTGTAAGTAGTCTTATATTTGTACATTCAAAAATAAATAAAAGTTACAATAAATGTTCAAAATGTCTTCCCTTGGCATCTAAACATAAATTTACTCTTCTTTTAACATTATCAAATATTCGCTGCAAAGTTTTCTCAGATATGTTTTCTATTTCCCTTTGTATTGCTGCTTGTAATTCCTCTAGCGTATGCAGCCTTGTTTGAAATATTTTATTTTTTAATTATCCAAAAAGAGAAAAGTCCAGAGGGGCAAATCTGGTGAACGTGATGGCCAAACATCCCTACTAATCACTCGTTCACCAAAAAATTCCTCTAGGTACTGCAATGTCTCACGAGCCACATGAGGAGGTGCACCGTCCTGCTGAAAATAACCATTTTGCAGCTCATCGTCATGTAGTTCATTTATGAAAGGTTCTAATATGTTATCACGGTACCTCTGTCCATCAATTGTACCGTGAAAAAATATAGGACCAATTATTCTACGCCTTGAAATCGCCACCCAGACCCCGAATTTTTGTGGGTGTAAAGGGCTCTCTACAAAATTATGAGGATTCTCCGATGCCCAGGTTCTGCAATTCTGGCTGTTGATATAGCCAGAAAGGTGAAACCAAGCCTCATCTGTCATAAATGTTACATTTAAAATATTGTCATCGTTAATAGTGTCGTTAAACCAGTTGCAATATTGCAACGTCTTCGTTCGTAATCTATCGGTAATAATTGATGAACAGCTGTAACCTTGTAGGGATGCAGGTCCAACTTATGAATTAAAGCTCTTCTAGCTATACCATATGATAAACCTACAACAGTGACAACACTTTTTAATAAAAAAGAGAGATGTTTACAGGGTAAGTTTCATACCTGATTGTGCCGATAGTTTACGAATAGATTTGTTTGGACTTGCTTCCATTCTATTTTGAACATCCTCAACCACTTCGTCGGTTAAAACAGATGGTCGTCCAGGTGATTTTCCTTTACAAATGCAACTTCTCTCTTCAAACCGACCAACAATCCTTTCCTTGTGTTCAGCGAAAACTTTGTACGAGACATTATGCTCTGGATACTGTTGATTGTACTGCTCTCGACAAAGTTGTAAAGAATACTTCCAAGAAACATCTTCCTGTCGAATACCACTGCGATAATAAGCTTTGAAAATAAAAGCATTTTGTTCATTTGAAAAAACCATGATGATATTGGTATAACCTATAAATATAAATAATACGTACAGATTATAAACTTCATTACATTTAAATAATAAACTTACCTCACAACAAAACTATCCAAAACTGTAGCTCTGAAAAGAACTGTTTTATTTATGTTTATTATTCAAAGAAAGCTTGGAGAAATATAAATACACGTCAACGAGTCACCCTTTGATCAACCAGTATGATTTTATGCAAATCACTAACAACTGCCAACCTAATATCGTGAAATGCACTCAAATCTATGTCGGGAAATTTAAACTGTCCTCAATCATTTTGGATCACTCTGTAGATTAAAGACTGGCGGATCACTTGGGATAGACGATAGACATGGCCGACCCACCTCTTTTTAAATTTTAGTAAAGCCTGCTGATGGAGTATTTTATTTATATTCATATCTGAAACTGTTGAAAGTATGCACTGTTGTGGTCTGTTTATTTGATGACGTGTTCGGTTGTTAAATGTCCCAACTATACCATAGGAAATGTTAGATATTTCCGAATCTGTTCCAGGCGATTTATTTACCGTTCGTGAATTGAACAAAACCTTGTTATTCCGTGCAAAAGTTTCAATGACGGCTAACTGGAAAGCGAGTTAGAACGGGTAGCGGGCAACGACTGAGCTAAACCTGAGTGTCCAGCACCAGTGGCTACTGGCTACTGGCTACTGGCTATAGGTAATCTATGTACAACTGTCGGATACACTATCTATAATATATGGTAGTTTGAGAATATTCTCGTGTATCCTTCTAATGTAACTATGATTAATTGCACTGCTTCATATGAAACATTTGAGTTAGGATCAATTCACATTATACAGATGTGGGCATGTATTTAGCTTGGTTGCTTTATTTAAATAAATTGTCTTTTCCTTGTGCATGCTTAATATTATATGAGCAATGTACTGATTAATATTTGCTCAGAAACTGCAATTACTTAAATCATTCCTAGTAATAAACATTAGAACATTACGATATTTAATAATAACAGTTAACGAGTACATTAATTTTATCGCAATTGCTTCCCAACCATGACTGTCCAATTATAAAATCATGGAACAGGGCCGTGCTGTAATATTTTGGCGCCTGGAGGTGACAAATGAGGTGACAAATTATTAAGGCTGCTAACTTATTACGCATGCAATGCCTCCCCCCAAAATAAAAGTATCTACTCGTCTTTTTTTATATATGTTTATATGCCAAGATTTTATGCAAAATTTACTGAAACGCCTCTTTGTATAAAGTATATATTCTTTCTGCAAATTCCCATTAAATTTTCAAAAACGTTTTTTCGTCACAATAAATGTTAAGGTTAACGAAATTAATAAATAAATATTAGTGCAAGTCAAAGTCACAGTTTTGAACACCAGTAATTAAACACTAACAATAGTAAACAGATATTAGTATAGGGTGACCATTTTCTTAAGAAGACAATGCGGGACGGAGCAAAAAAAAAGGTCCTCATCTCCCAAATCGAAGTGAAGAGCAAAAAAAAAGGTCCTCACTTCCCAAATCCAAGTGAAGAGCAAAAAAAAGGTCCTCATCCCCCAAAATCCAAGTGAAGAGCAAAAAAAAAGGTCCTCACCTCCCAAATCCAAAATGTTAAAATGCGGGACTTTTGCGGGACGCATCTTAATGCGGGACAAAATGTCAAAATGCGGGACGAATGGTCACCCTATATTAGTACCCTAATATTATTATTATTAACCCTTTACTGCATGAATTTTTATTTTTGGCTGAAATAATTCATGAGCATTAGGAATTGGTTCTTATTGATAGAAAAAAATATATTTAAAATATTAATTATTATTTTTATGAAAAAATAATAATTAAAATAATAATTTAGGGTTTGTGCCATACATGGAACATTATGATTCTACATTATGTTACAAAAGAAAATGATTCCGTATTATTTGCTCTTCAATTGGTAGGTGTTCTTCATTAGGGATTAAAAGCAGTCGCCCTCGAATTTTTGAAAGAAAAGGTCGTATCTTCTAGTTGTCCTTTCTCAATAAATTCAGAGTTATCGTTGAAGTGCAAATTCCGCTTGATATCCTCAAATCTATTGCAGCCCATTACTTGAGATACTGCAGGATCCATTACTGTGTATATGGCATATATGAACATTCATGAAGTAACGTTTTGATTCAGTTTTAAAAGTAAAATAAAAATCGGAATGTGCCATATCTGGCACACTATGCGGTAAAGGGTTAAATTAAATATACCTACTATGTTTCTAATGATATAACTATATAGTTTTAGATAAAATATTGTAGTTGACTCGCACATAATGGCTATATTACACTCGGATGATTACAACCCAAGGTGTAGGCAAGGGTTGTAATCTTCATCATCGTGCAGTATAGCCTCCATTATATGCTTGTTAAATGAAATACTATTTTTAAAAATTTCACGTAGGGTATTCAGTGACAGCTCTTAACACTTATATCAGTAGTTTTCAATTGATGTACAATAAGACTTTCAGTCCAATTCTGTAACTCATTTTACTATGATCTTACAGTTACTATGATCATAGTAACTAAATTTGTCTCTATGAGCAAGGTCAGTTACTATCATGAATGGAAAGTCATTATACTTTTATAATATTTTATCTTGTAGTAACGTTACTACACAGTAACTTTTTACAGAATTGATCTGATTATATGATGTGTCACGAGATTTAGAATATAGCGCGGTATAAAATATATATTAAAATACATTTTCGTATTTTGTGTGCCACCAGTGTTCAACGGATGCAAAAAGGTTGAAAACCATTTACTTAGATTAGCAGATGATAAATGATAATCTAAATGTTGTTCATTTTAACGCGATTACAGTAAAAATACTGTCCCAAACATTCAGCATTCTGGCCCTTTGTTAACCGTCTTCACTTGCTAAATACTTCAGAATTCCTGAAATGTGTGAAAATTCACACATCACGTCAATTTTTAAATTCATGTATGTATGAAAAGATCCATTAGAGATTATTTATGTTTCCCAACAAGAAAAATATTGTAATTGTATAATTTAAATATCGATATTTGTATAATACTTCACCGTTTGATCCTATTTTTAAAATTAATTTATTTAAAGAAATTGCAAAAATCGCATTTAAATTTTGCTATATAGTGCATTATTTTCATAATCTTTTGAAATAAGTCTTAATTATATTAATGTAGTTCATTTTTCAACACAATGAAACAAAACAATTGCTTCAATATTTTTAAGAAATAATATATTCTTACAAAACCGAGTATCTCGTTGCTTTAATAAACATAAATTAGGTTAATAACATTAATTTACACCGTATCATTCACGGCTTAATTCAAGTAGACGTAATGCGGAAGAAATATTTATGTCAAGTTTTATACCATGTGCAATAGAATTGTCAGTATATATATTAGGTGTGTGCAAATTTAAATAAATTCACGCCTTTTTGAGATTTGAAGGGTTGGCATCGAAATTTGTGATACATCATATATCATGATTTAATGATAAACAAAATAGTATCGACCACGATGAGCGAAGAGAAGCTATTTCGACAATGCATTCAGTACGAGTTCCAACCGGTAAAGCATGCGATTTAATTTGCTTTGGGTTTGGTAAAGATGTTATATCTTGCAGTTATTGGTTTCGACGTTTTAAGCTGGTAATTTTGACAGGGTGTTTACTGTTTTCTTATTTTTTTTTAATGGGTGATACTGTCGCGCTTAGGTTGGTTTTGGGGGTTTGTATGAATAAAAGAATATAAATTCTATATACTAATTTATTGATAGGAATAAAATACTACAAATTCTAATTGCTATAAGTACTGATCACGCCAGGTTAAGGGTGTATAAATTATATAACACCTTAATACAATACAAGTCGATACACAAATCGATAAATCGTTGTCGTACAACAATGAAGTTAAAATATCGAGACTGAATTTATCACTCTGTATACCGACAATTTATAACGAATAATTCATAGCATAATAATAATTTTTAAGTTAGTCCCTATCATTGGACATACAATAATAACTTATAACACGGGCTCTAGGTAGGGCTTAGGTTCAACGTAGTGACACAATCATTGAATTAATTAATTAATTCTGGATCGTAAGAGTTTTACTTAAATGGAATAAATTCCATTGGTACTACTCGAGATATAACACTGAATATGAATTACTAATTATCTATTAAGATCTTTAGGTTCCTTATATATGGAAATTATAAAAATGATCCGTAATAGAATTTCATGACGTGCTAAACACGGGTCAGTTGAGTGCATGGTAAGCTATTCCTAAGATGTGGATGCCCTCTGTCCGTGACAATCTGATAATTTATAAATTAACTAAATTTGTAAATTAACAGAGTTGTATTTAGTTTAATTTGTAATAGTAGTAATAATAATCTTTATTCATGCCTTTCGGCTTCGAATTAAGTACATTTCATACATACATTTTTTCCAAACCCATTAATTGTATAATAATCAACACTCACAAAAATTCATTTAAAAGAAAAAAAAAAAGAAAAAAAAATAAATAAATAAAAAGATATATAAATATATATATATATATATATATACATACATACATATATATAGAGATATTTAAACAAAAAATCCAAGAAAATCAGAAAATGTCACATTGATATATTGCATAACAAAAGTTTTTTTTTTTTTTTTTTTTTCTTTGAAAAAACATCAGGTAGTTTAATTTGTATTTAAATTCATTTATAATAATATTTAAATTATTTCATATATTTGACAATACTACAGGTCAAAAGAAGGCGAAAAACCTAAAACCTTCAAAAGTACTCTTTTCTTGTCTCTCATGCCGACAATTTGTCTTTTTGTTCTTCCTTCATTCTTCCCAGCATTCCCTTATTATTTTTCTATTCTCTTCCTCGCTCCGGCACCCACTCTCATCTTTTCCCTCTTCATTTCTTCTTCTTTCTATCCCCAAATCTCTATTCCGTACATATGGCGACTTTTCACTATTGCATCGAATATCTTCATCCTCCACTTGATATCGCCATTAAACTTCCTCTCTCCTATGCTCCATAGCTTTCCCAGGACCAGCTTTGCTTTCTTCACTTTTTCCCTAACGTGCTGCTCTGCCCTGTTCCTCGTTAGCACAAAGTCCAGGTACTTTATACTCTTCACTTTTTCGATTTTTTTTCCTTACCATTCCCATCTTACTTTCTCCCCATTTTCCGAACACCATCACCTTTCTTTTGTCTCTATTTACTTCTAATTTCTTTATTTTAAAATACCTTTCCGCTCGGTCCATCATCATCTTTAGTTCTTGTTCCTTCTTCGCCATCAGTACCACATCATCAGCGTACCCTAATGTCCATAGCTTTCTCCTTCCCACCACCACTCCTCCATCTTGCCACTTTCTTATTATTTCTTCCAAATCAACTACGTATTGGTTGAACAGTGTTGGGCTCAACAGGCATCCCTGTCTCACCCCCTTATTCACCCAGAAACTTTGTGATTTCTTCTCCCACTTTCACCTCTTCTCTCGGTATATTTGTTTTATACATCATCTCTTCACTTATACCCCTTCTTTCCATTGCTTCCCACAATTCTTTCCTGTCCAGCTTATCGAAAGCAGCCTTCAGGTCAATAAATGCCATATACATCTTTCCTCTTTTCTTCTTAATTCCCTTTATTGTGTATAAGTTATCTATCGCACTTCTTCCCTTGCTAAATCCTGACTGCGTCTCCTCTAGTATTTTATTACTTTCTATTTCCTCCACTCATCTCAATTGAATGTAATTCTATGTAATTTAATCATTTTTAATAATGAGAATGTTTATCAACCTGCTCGAAATATTTTTAACAACCGGATAGGAAAATACATGAAAATTTAACAACCGGATCGCTCGGCTATGTTAAATGAACCGACGGTTGTTCATTTAACAGAATATTCACATAATTGACCTGTAGTTATTAGGTGTAATTACTGAGTTATTAGGAATTTAACTGAATGTGGTAACTCAAAAATATCTTAAGTTTGTTTCGTTTACTGTGTAGTTTATGTGAAAGTAAAAATTCTTCATCTTTGTGTTGTGTTACTTTTTTTGATAACTTTACTTGTCATAATTTTAGATATATATCATAGAACATTTTAGAACGTTTGTAAACTTATTGTGTTAACTCCTCTGGGCACCATATATTTATTTCAATTGAATTTTTATCTTAACGTTATGCTACGCATGACTTTTGAATTTTTTGCTTTTGCTATTAATTCTAAAAACACTGTTGTTACCTTTTCAGATCTTCATTACGTGAATCCCAGTGGGATAATTGGTGTAATTTTTACCCTGCAGAAAATTGGCAGAATTGTTTTGCAACAGTTACTTTGTAACCTGATTTTAAACGTTTTATAAATTAAAAATAGACGTGAAGTGTTAATTTTCACACATTTCAGGGTTTCGTAGGTAAAAGATAACATTTCTCTGGCACAATCTGGCACATTTTTAACACAATCCGGTACATAATTAACTAGAACAGCCATCAAATCTTTGTTGGCGTTTGGCCAGAGATGTTCCGAGGCTATGGCCAATGTGGCCCCGGCATGGGCGCCAATCTTATGCAGGCGTCAAACAGAAGGCGACCAAAATTTTTAACAATTATTGCGGATTTAAATTGTTACCAGTTTATCTATTTACGGTTTTGTAGCTATGACCACCAAAAAAATCCTTACAACGTCACCCATGTGTCTGTCTGTACGGTAGAAATTGTAGCCAAACGATTGAATATAGAAAATTGAAATTTGGCATGCTTATACAACTTTTTGACCCACATATAGGAAAACTATAGAGAGTTCAAAACAATACAGCGCGGGATAAATATAAACAAATATGTATTTAATGGAAAAATAAATATTTTTTTAAAATTTTGAGTGGGGTATCAAATGAAACTTCTTAATGCGTGGATGCACAAACAAATTTTTATTTTTGAAAAACCTTTTATATTTTATGAGTTTTTTTAAAAATATAATGGCAAAAAACTTTTGTCCCCCACCCTATCTCCCAAAGGGGTTGATCTAGAAATCTGAAAAAAAATCTCAATAATGTACATTGATGGGAATCGGAATAGTTCAACAGAAAATTTTGATCAAATTGGTTTTTCGTAAAATATAGATTTTTTTGTGTCGTTGAAAAAAAAATAATGTTTTTAAAATTTATTGTGTAGTATCAAAAGAAAGCTCTGAAGACTTAGATAAAGAAACGGGAAGTAGTTTTTTTTTTTATTTTAATACGATTTTTCCAAAAAAATACTTACAAATTAGTGTCCCGCACCTTTTAACTCTAAGGGTTAAATTAAAAATCCGAAAGCAATTTATATTGCTATGAACCGGAAACGTACGGGAGGAATTTTTTATCCGATTTCGTATTTGGAAAATATTAGTTTTAGTGTTATTGAAAAAAAAATATATATATTTTTTTAGTTTAAATTTTATTGTGGGGATATTAAATGGAAGCTCTTTAAGTGCAGATTAAGGAACGGTAATTGATTTTTAAAATACTTTACATTTTGACTAAATTTTGCCAAGTATTAAGATTTTTGTTTAATATCTTAGCTAAAATTAAAAAAATATATTTTATGTACATGGATACATTTTGTTATGGGAAGAGAAGAAGTACGTAAATTTATTTGGCAAATATCGACTAGGAAAATAAATAAATAACTGGCCGGTTGCTGGGATTCCATTTCTAGTAGAGAATCTGTCAGTTTTTCATATAGTCGTAATATAAACAATGTCTCTGTAGGCGTTATGCTCTTCCGTGACAAAAAATCGCCCGCAGTGTTCTGATCTGGATTTGAATGATATTTTTGCAATTATACAAAAAAAAAAAAAAAAAAAAAGCGTTAAAATATATATTATGGTATTATTAGAGATATATGATACACGGTAGAAAAAAATCTAACTGCAATCATGGAAATGAAATCGAAAAAAGTGGATGATATCTGATAGTGATTGAGGAGATGCGTAATTGTCTATCAACTTTTGAGCCGCGTTTGATGTTCGCAAAAATAATTTTGTCCCGAAAGGGGAATTAATGTTCATGAAACTTATAACTAATCTTGTTTTCTTCAGTTTTGTTGCAATAAAATTATTTTAAAAATTTATAAATCAAGTTTGATTTTAATTATTATGGAATTTTATTTGCTGTGCCATGAAAAAAACAATCCCTCTCTTAGTTTGCCCCGTGGTAAAAAGTTTGGCAGACACTGTAGTATATTAATAAACTATCTACTATTAATATTGTGCCAGTATTTTGAAATATCTTTAGTCGTTTTTCAGAAAATGAAGTAACCTCTTAAAGTTGCGTTTGAATTCTGTTTAAAATTCTCGATACATGTATCTTTTCTGACTTTTTCGGTTATCGATTTGAGTTTCCTTTGTCATCCTTGTATAAAAAGATTTCTTTTCCTAACGGTTTTTTTAGAAAAAATGTTATACTGTAATTTTAACCAGAAATTGTTATTGTTGTTAAATCTTCAATATTTCACAGCGAATACCTCTATTAAATAAAATGAATGTGAACCCTCTGCAATATTATTGTTCGTAGAGTTTCAGATAGGGTTGTCACCGTCTGGGATTTGCCGAGACAGTTTGGGGATACAAAGTTGTGTCCCGGATATATAATAATATTTGTAATAAGTTTCCATGGCCCTCTACATACTCCCATAGTAGTTAAAATATTATCAGTAACAAACAACTTTTTGCATTCAGAAAAGAGAATTGTGACTTTTCACACATTTTAGGGTTTTTTAGGTATATAATACAGTGGCGTAGCAAATTCAAGCTGCGCTGGTGCGCAGAAACATTTTATGCGCCCTAAGATTGGCAATTCTTAATTAAAATTACGATATTTATTTGAAGAACATTTTATAAAATCAACAACACAACAAAAATTTGATGTTAAGTGTGAATTTTCACACATTGCAGGGTTTCGCAGGTGTATAATAAGTGAAGGCGGCTGAGTGTGTAGGACAAATTTTGCTTTGTAGTAATCACGGCAAAATGAACGATATTTTTAAAATAATTTATTGTCTGGTAATCTAAGAGCTTTAAAAACAAATTTTATGTTAAAATATTTTTTTGTTAATTTTAATTCGAATACCTATACCATTATTTAGGTTTCTAAATATGTGCAGTATTTTTTTTTATATAACAAGGTTCTTTAAGGTTTTGAAAATTGCGCCCATGGCTTTCATTGGTTGTTTTAAATTATATGATCCGCCCCTCTGGTTTCGTATACATGACACATAGAATGAAAATATATAATTCCAACTAGTTATTAAATCTACGCTCTTAAAAATTAAATGCAACATTTGCCAAAATATAACCAGAATTTTGACAAAATAATTTAAACAAAACAAAAATGAAAAAAAAAAAACAAAAAATAAAATTGTCTCTTCTGCCCGGGATTGAACCCTAGTTTACTGCGTAGCAAGCGAGCAAGCTAACCAGGAGACGCCTTCTAGTATAGTGTGTTACATATCTATAACTTTTGTACATCATCAACCAAAAAACACAAAAAATGCGTTATTTTCCGTTAAGAAAAATTCCTGTTGTACTATTTCGGTTCACACCAATGTTCATTACTTAGAATTTTTTTTGTTTAAACCGTCTGGGCTACAGGGTGTGGAACAATTTTTTTTTCCGCAATTTTGGCAAAAATCGCATCAAAATAATTTATTTTGCAAATATAAAATTTTGATCGTTAATCCACGTACTAAGGGCTTTCATTTGATACCCTACTCAGAATTTAAAAAAAAATATATATTTTTTCTATGAGCACATATTTGTTTTTATTTTTAGGGGGATATGTTTTTAGATGTTTTAGTATTTTTTCTATGTGCGGGTCAAAGAGTTGTATAAGCATGCCGAATTTCAACTCTCTAGGTTTAGCCGTTTGGCTACAATTTTTACCGAACAGACAGACAGATGACAAAATGACGGTATAAGGGTTTTTTGGTCATTCCTATAAAACGCTGAAAAGGTTCTCACTTTTAAAATCCAAGTGATGACCTAACAAAAACGTCCATTCAAATATAATTATTATGCCAATATTTTCTTTTCTGGACCCCCCCCCCCCTTCTGGGCACTGGATACCAGCGTTGCCAGATTATTATTTTACCAAATCGGGATTTTTACCGAATAAATATGAAAAAATCGGGATTAAGGCGCAAAAAGCGGGACAACCTAATAAAATGTACAGTTAAATATTTCAAAATGTTTATCTTAAAGTAGGCTGACCAGATTTTTTTTACAGAAAAAGAGTATACTAAAGAAAAAAAGGTCTTCACTCCCAAAATAGAAGTGATGAGCAAGAAAAAAAGGTCCTCACTCCCAAAATATAAGTGACGAGCAAAAAAAAGGTCTTTACTTCTATTCTAAAAAATCTGGTCAGCCTAAACTGATGCCATTTTTATCACGATTTATTTCTTTTTGAATAATTCGTGAATTTAGCTTTCCCGCGCGGGACAATCTATTCTTATTCATAAAGCGGGACGTCCCGCAATAATCGGGACGTCTGGAAACGCTGCTGGGTACACATATAACAGGTATTTTCCTTTTACCAGAATACTTAGCTTAGCTAAATTAATCTATAAAGTCGTAAGAGCGATCCCATTATAAGACTACGAAAGATTTTTTCCTCCCCCTTCCCCTTGCTAAGGCATTTGTCGAACTTGTGACCTTAGGTAAGCATTTTTACTTGTAAAAGAAAAGCATCTAACATATCTTGAAACTAGGGTTCGAAATGGAAAATTTCACGAACCGGAACAACCGGATTTTCAATATTTCCAATAATTTCCCGAACTGGAATGATATTTTCCATAATTTTACGAATCGGAACGGTTATATTACAGAAAAAATGAAGAACAATTTTTGTAATATCTACACCCAGTTTTTTACCTGTCATCGGGCCTGTAGTTATCATTTCCGGAATTAGTCCGGGCCCGGGATTATTGTTTTACTGGAGCCCGGGCTCGGGATTATTGTTCTAGCGGGGCCTGAACTCGCTCTCCACTCCCATGATTGTATATATTTGTTCGGTCTCTTCCTTATATATTTTTGTTTCATTAAATTTAATTGGTTATTTTTTTATAACTTTGTATATCCCCATGTTTAGTGGTACATGTGTAGTTGTCTCTTAAAAATGTTTAAAAATTATGACACGTAATAAACATCAATCTAACTAGATTCTGTTTTTTCTCAACTTAAGATTATAAATAAATTCTTATGTTAACAAACATTCTTCAAACAAAATTCAAAAAGATTCTACAAATATGTAATGTATTCCAAGGATTTCTGGTTTAAAGAAGGAGGTTATAAACGAGAAGAAACGCCTTATGAATCCAAACTTAGTTTAAAAATCAAAGGAGGAAAATGTTGAAATACTTCAAGATGAAGGTAAACAATCACAAACTTCAGTTTCTGAAAAATCATACGGTGTGACTTCCAAAATAAACGAATCTTCTCACGTTAGCTTTAGATTAAATTTACTGACGAAAAGGGTTCCACGTCAAACTGATTTTTAAATTATTATTCATTCATTTTTACGTTCTCAAAAAGCTACCTTTTCTATTTTACTTTCCTAAGAGAGTCAGTATGAAACTGAATTGACTGTTATAATGAGTTTCATTAAAGCTACGTTCAGAGCCCTTTAAATTAGTTGACTGTGGACTGTGAGCTATGCATAAAATGAATAGATTGTTTTAACGCAGCGATTCCCAAATTGTGCGCCGCGGCGCCCCAAGGCGCCGCGAAAACGTTCCAATATATCTTCAACTAAGTTAGTTAGACCCAGATCCAGGAACTTGTTTATTTTTGGGTCATCACTTTGTATTTTAGAATTGAAGCCTTTGTTTTTAGGTCAACACTTGTATTTTCATATTTTCACCTGTCTATACTCTATCTCAGAAAGACTGATAGTAATAAAATTTATTATTTGTAAAAAGTTATTGTTTTTCACACAGAAGCGGCAAAACAAAAACGACAAAATATGAATAGTTTGAAATGAAATAATGTTAAAAACAACCGAGTGTGCCGCACATCTTATATGGGAATACGAACTTGGGTTAAACACAATAGATCATAAAAATTTGACCCTAAAATTTTGAGGAAAAATATGGTCATAGGGGTGTGTTTAATGATATGATAAATATGGTCACAGGCGTGCGTTTAATAAAATGATAAATAGTAATATAGAAATACACAAAACCAATTTAAACGTGTTTAAAATGTGCACGGCACTGGTAACTGCCTGACAAAATGATTTATTACTATCAGTCTTTCTGAGATAGACTATAGTAAAATAAAATGAAAAATTGAAAAATGTTATGATATGGGATATTTTAGCTTAAATTAATTTATTAGCCAAGGACGCCTAAACCATTGCTACAGTTCTGGTTAGACCACTGTACGCCAAAGGGGCGCTGCGGAATTTTTTTAATACATTAAGGACGCCAGGAACCGAAAAAGTTTGGGAACCACTGGTCTAGAGAAAATTTGGGACTTTAATCGTTTAACGTGTTTTTAGTTTACGACGAAGTTTTTTTAGTATAATTTACATTATTTGTGAAAATTGTGAAATAAAAAAAGCACCACTCAAAACCGGTTAGAGATAACAACCTGCGGTTAGAATTTTTGGATTCCTCGTAGTTTATTTAGTCTAGAAAAAAATTGAGGTCTTATTCGTTGTGCGTATTTTAAAATTATGACAAATTTTAATATGGCGTGATTTATAGAAATTTTCACCTTCGCATGGACGTATCTCAAAAACGAAATACGATAAAGACCTGCGGTTGAAATTTTTGAAATCTTGAGGTCCTAATTGACTTGTAGCCATATATTGAAACAAAAAAAGAATTTAATTTTTTTTTTTTTTTTTGAAAATTTTGATGAATCCTAACTAAAAAATGGTTAGGGATAGAAATCTGCGGTTTGAATTTTTAAAACTCTCCTACATTGTTTAGTCTAAAAAAAAATTTGGGCTTTAATAATCCAATTATTAAGTTTCGTATGGTCAGTAATCCAAAACCCTTGAAAATGGCTAAAAATCGAAAATCTCGTAAGGGGTACCCCTTACGATTTTTTCGATTTTTAAGCAAAAAATGTTTGTCTCAGATTTTATTAAAAATTGGTACAAGTATGTATTTTTGGTCATAGATCTACAAAATTTGGTCCATTTTGAAGTTTGGGCAAAAGTTTTGGAATTATAGGCAAAACACTGACCTAAATCAGCTCTAACTCAAAAACTAGGAAAGCATGAATTTTTTTAATATTTTTTTCATAATCTTCACCCCAAAATTAGCCTAAAACTATATTTTGGCTAAAATCGGAGTCAAAAAAATTTTGACTCCGATTTTGAATTTTTTTTTTTTATTTTTGTTCGAAAATTGGTATACTTATATATTTTTAGCCTTAGATCACAAATATATGGTCACTTTTGAGTTAAGGTTTAAAATTTTGACATTTGCAGCATAAATACAAAAAAAAAAAAACAGTCCACAGTAAGGCTCAGAGCCAATGAAATGTTAGCCTGCCTCCTTTTTTTAACTATCTTTATAAACTAATACTTACTTCTTATCTATATCAGCAATTCCCAAACTGTGCGCCGCGGAAATATTCCAATATTTCTCCAATTCCGTTTGTTAGACTAGGCTGACCAAATTTTTTTTACAGAAAAAGAGTATACTAAAAAAAAGGTCCTCAAAAATACAAGTGATGAACAAAAAAACGAGGTCCTCACTCTCAAAATAGAAGTGACGAGCAAAAAAGAGTATATTCGGTTTCTTTTTATAAAAAGTAAGAGTATAGAGGATATTACTTAAAAAATAGTATAATACTCTAAAACAGAGTACGTCTGGTCACCCTAAGTTAGACGATATTAAAACATGATCAGCCGCAAATAATTATTGTTATTTACACGAACTAAAAATAATGTAAATTTAATTTTTTGCTTAAAAATGTTCTGGTCTGGCTGTTATGACTAGAAGTTATGTAAAATGTTAATATTCGTCTCTTGAAAGATAAATTAGAGTGTAAATTTGTTGTTTAAAGTTCTAAACAAAACCTTTATAAATTCACCGTGCTTTTTATCTGTTTCAATTGTCTCAACTGAATAATAGCTCTTGTCTTATCTGCTATATATTATGTTAAACTAATTTTAAAGTCTGAAATGGTCCCTAATATTTCGCGTCGCCTCGAATCACGGCCATGGAATTTCTACATTTCATGTTACTCGTTTATTAGCAATACGAAGGTCTACTACGTCGAATGTAACACACACAATGCTGACTGACGACTGACATTGCCCGAAGCGATTTGCTAGGTAACAAATGCCTACCTTTGTGCTATGCTACCTGTATACGAGACCGGTTGTACCGTACTACTTTACGCACGTTTCTTATCAGTAGGCATTTGACACGCGTGTAGTGTACAGCTGCACAAAATAAGGTTATTTTAAGAACTAAGATGAATAACATTTTTTCTTCACACTTTTTTTCACTCCTGTTTAAATTCTGCCACATCCTTCTTCATGTTTTAGAATTTATTCACGCCCCTGTTTTTAATATTTCCGGTTTTTATGTATACATATAATATTTTACTTTTTAATGTTTTAATGTCTAAAGTTAGGAACTAATTTGTGTTGTTTTTACGTGGTGATTATGACTTATTTTACACGTTATAAATATTATATATTTACGTCTTCTTCACTAAAAGTGAATAACGATTGTTCTACAAAAAATATACTATGAACTTTGATAATTAAAAAGCAGATTCAAGTTTTGACGATCGTTGTTCAAAATGTAAAATAACGTGTCGAATTATTACAATACAACACGTGTCTTTAAAATATTGGGTTAATGTTCCGTCCACCGCAACTAGGCTTGTATGCTTAAAATGAATTATATTATAACGTTAGAAACGAGGAGGCATGGTCGTAAGAGTGGGGAGCCAATAGTAATCATTCATGCATCTGTAGTTGGCAGAATAATACGGTTTTTAACAGAAGGAACGTTCGAATATATGTAACTGATAATTTTGGAACTCTTTATGAAGTTAATGTTTTTCAAAATACGTATCCTATAAATCTCATTGGAAACAGGTAAAAATTCCTTATGAGCAGGGCCGGCGCGAGGCTTGTACAGCATGTGCGGCCGCACATGGCCCCGCGGTCAACAGTAGGCCCCGCGGTTCAACAACAGGCCCCGCGCATGGAGATGAGGACCTTTTTTTTTGCTCCTCACTTGGATCTGGGAGGTGAAGACTTTTTTTTGCTCTTCTCGCACATGGCCTCGCAAATCCTAGCGCCGGCCCTGCTTATGAGTACCTGTTTATATACGTCTAGCAAGTTTAAGTTTTTTCTGTCTAAAATTTTTGCTAACTAATCCTAACCTAATTAGTTTTATCATTGATTGTTTGCATATAGTGAAGATATATAAATGCTTTATACATTTTTAATACATTTACATAATTTGGTATGCATGAATGCGATAAAAACGGAATGTCCTATTTTAGACAAAAAATTGGTAGGTCGGAATATATTGATATTTTTGAGGATTCTCTCTTTTAATAAAGTTAGTGTTTTTCAACATATGTATACTATAAATCTCATTAAAACTTTTTAAATATGACTTTAAGCGTATAAATACTGAAATTTCGTTATTCAAGTTTTTCTTTAAAAAGCTTAATACGAGCTAAATGTTAACAAACACTTATTAAATATTTGCTTGGATTTCAAAACGTATAACTATCAAGTACTTATTTAGATTTCAGTTTTGAATAAAAATATTGGAAAAGATAAAGTGAATCGTAAATGTATATTTTGAAAGAAAGGGGCGGCGCTTCGTCAAGACCAAATCTCATTCCAACTAGCATACACGTTCTGTCTGACGAGTTATGTGTGGTGGACTTATACGGAACATTAACCAAATATTGAATTGATCTCTTCCAACTAAACGTGCAAAGAACTTGATGTTATAAAAAGATAATGACATATAAATCCTAATACTGTACATAAAAGTCAAAATGTCATTAATAAAATAGAATTTATAACCCTATATCATTCATATTTTGGCAATAACAATTTACTCTTAAAATCTCAAAATAATCGTTTTATTAGAAACAATTAAACTACAGTAGAGCAGTGGTTCCCAAACTTTTTTAGTTCCCGGCGCCCTTAATGTATCAGAATTTTTCCGCGGCGCTCCAAGTCAAAACACTGGTCTAACTAACACAGTTGAAGGAATACTGGAAAGTTTTAGCGGCGCCCAGTTTGGGTATTACTGCAGTAGAGCGTCAATTATCCGAACTAATTGGGACCAAGGGTAGTACGGATAAACGATTTTTTCGGATAAACGATCTGATAGAAAAATAAGAAAAAACAAGTACATGCATATGTTTTATTGTTTACATAAGTTTCTGCCGCATTTGTTTAATTAACATCCTAACCTAACTATTTTGAAAAGAAATCACTTAATTTCTTTTGAATCAGTTTTTGTACTCCCACCCTACATACATTGTAGTGTGGGGGTATGAGACCTGTTGCGTATAAGCGTTTGGATAAGCGACACCGGTTAATCGTCGTTCGGATAATCATTATTAATTAAATTTTGTTGGAACCAGTGGCAATACACAATTCGCCTCTTGTGATCTGCTGGCAGCAACTCGTGTAAAGCAAGAATTTTGTATGGGAATAGCTTTAATTTTTTTTTGACAATAGTATGGCAAGTTCCTAATGATAAACCAGTCTCTTGCGACAGTGTACGTAGTGATGTAGTGGGTTGCTCGTTCATACGTTGACGAACATTATCAACTGTATTTTGAGTACGAAATCTTGGCTTTCCAGTTCTAACTCTATGAGTAATGCTTCCTGTATCTCGGAATAAATCAACATATCTTCTAAGTGCGCTGTAAAAATCTCCTTCAAGGAAAGCAATATCTGGAAATTGTAGTCGAAATTCCTCTAAACATGACACCGCACTGTAAATCTATTCGCCGTTTTCTTGAACACCATTTCGAAAATATAATTCAACCATACATTTTTTCTGTTCTATTGTTAAAAGCATTAAATTGTTTAACACCATTTCGAAAATATGATTCAATCATAAATTTTTTGTGTTTAATTTAAAAATTTTAATTGAATTTTCAATATAAACTTATGACAACAACAACAGTGATGCCAGTAAATTGATTCTAAAGCTTGCTGTTGACATTACTTTTATTTTTCACAGCCAACCCTTATGTAATTTCTTTCGAACTCATGGTAGTTATTAGCATGTCTAAAGAAGTTCTTTTTAAAGAAGATATTTTCAAAATAAAGCTAATTGAATGTATGTATAAAAATAATCCAGAAACAAATCAGAGGTCAATAACATTAAATAAATATTAGAAAATATAGTTTGTAGCACGTCTTCACAGCACATTAGTCTGAAATATAAAATGTAAGTGTTGGTGACACAACCCACCGTCCCCACTCCCATCGTTTTTCTGGTTATACTGTATTAATTACGTCGCAATGTAGTTTAAAGTAAGCAGTGTTTTTTGCCTAGATTCGATATCTGCCGGAGGATATTTACAATTTAAAACAATCGTAGAAGCGATGCGTCGAATAGTCGATGAATTTTATTTGAAATGGAATTTTATATACAAGACATTTCTAAGAATGCTGTCATTTATTTTTATATTTTCTTATTTTTGCTCTGATTATAGTAAAGTTGCATCTATTAATTAACACTGAAAACATTGTAAAAACTTATCTAGAAACTGTTTCTTAGAAATATTTTATAATTTATTTATTTTATTTGCTGTTTTATGGATTATTTACACGTTTTACTACCATACGACTTGTTATATAAATTTTAACGATGTTTTGGTTTGGACAAACACCAAAAGTACACAAATGAAAATGAATATATTTTTATTAATTATTTTGACGTTAGGTTAACATACATACAGATATAAAAACGTAAGCATTATCTATACCAGCAGTGGGCAAACTTTTTTTGAAAAGAGCCAGTTTGCGCAAATAGTATGACTAAAAGGGCTTTTTTTTTGTAGATCATCACTTGGATTTTAAAAGTGAAGACCTTTGTTTAGGTCATCACTTGGATTTTAGAAGTGAGGACGTTTTTTTTTTAGGACATCACCTGTATTATATAGTGTTTAGGGGGGGATTTAGTATTTTACCTAATACTCTGCATTTATAAGATAAATAAAACACAAAATTGCAACGAAAAATATCATTTTATTGTAAAATAATACGACTATAGTTTCGCCATACAATAGCATTGTCAAGTGTTCAAAAATAAATGAATGTAGAACAGTCAGTGTACTACCCTTATATGCTAACAATTTAGAAAAACCTAATTAACAAATACCTGGAAGATAGGCGAATAAACTAAATCTTGTTGTTCATTGAGGACCGGTGCGCCCTGCCTCAGATGTTTAAATATTTCTAAAGATTCAAGAAGATTTAGTTTATGTCCAGTGATGACATCGTACCGGTTCGGACGGGTTCGCGCGAACCGTTTCTTAAAATTATTGAAACCTTAGGGAACCGGTTGTTAGAATTATTTAAAATAAATGAATTACTCTGACTTCAGTTTTGAATCGTGCGCCGTGCCCTGCAGTGTTGCAAATGTAATATTTATTTTATAGTTTATTAATAACACGCTCTTAAAATGTTTTCCTTATATTAATAAATGGAAGTAAGTGATTTGTTTTCACTCTTAGAAATACAGAATAGGTTCCTAGATATCACATGACTTTATAGAATCGCTTCCTGAAAATTTAGGATGCCATCACTGTATATAGCCCAAACATTTTACAAAAACAGTTTACAAAATGTAATGGTTTTAAACATTTAGGATTAACGGAATAACCGCTAGCAATGTGGTTATAGTGTTTCAGATGGTCACTAAAGGTATAATGATAATTGTCGAGATTAGAATTAAAGGCTCTGTTATATTCCTTTAATCTAATATTAAAATTCCTTCCTGTTTGACCAATATAAAGGGAACTGCACTCACAAATCAACTTATAGACTTATAGAGTCTCGACGAATCAATTTCTTATCTGCATTTATAGAAAAATCCACAAAAATTGGACCTTGTATACCCCAAAATATCTGCATCGCATTGTCTGCTGGCGATATGGTTTGAATTTCTTTGGTGCGATGCCATTCCATACTAGACAGTTTGCTTTTTGGAGTGCAATGGTGTACCCAAGATTCACCTTCGGTAATGATTTGTTCCATCAAAATCGTCTCCTTTATTTTCTAAACGTTCAAGAAGTTTTGTGAAAGTTTGGTGCAAATTTGGCTTCGCAGGCAGTCTGCGGTTATTCGCAAGTTGTTCGAGCGTTGGGATAAGTGTGTATCAAAGCAAAGGCATTATTTTGATAAATTAAATTTGTTTAATTAATTTTGTGTTGCTGTTGTTATGGCTGTATACAAAAGTCCAGGTCAAACCTATATTATCTTCGTATTACTCGATAAATTAATATGTAACATTTTATTAATATATGTTTCTTTTATTTCAGGTAAGGTCATAATCCTATCATCCGAACACGATTTTGGCACATACCCATTGTCGATGAAGAACCAGAATTGGTTTATTTACAGGTATATCTTATTTATTTCTGTATAACAGTATTATGGAAGGGGTGGTAAATTGTGGGCCCAAACCTTCTTAACTGGAGCATCTACATATTAAATATCCAGTTTCAAAGTTTGATTGGTCTACACCAAAGCGAGACATCCACGGTCACAAAACAATTCTCTTTATTTGGTGGGATATGGAGGGCTTCGTGTTTTATGAGCTGTTAAAACCAAAGGAAAAACACGCTTTGCAATATACGAGGGATGTTTCGTAAATTCTGGGAATTGTGCTATAATTAAATTACGCAGAACTTATAGACAATGTTCTTGGTGCCAGACAAGTCTTGACATGTTTATGCAACTATCTAGTGCAATATTGTTTAGTCTGATTTAGGTGTTCGACTGATATAGACGCGTTTTCATAGCACTGTTTTTGTAACCATGGAAGACGCAGCAAAATCTCAAAGAGCAATAGTATTCTTTTTGTGGAAAGAAGGTATGAAAACATCAGAAATTATTCAGCGTCTGCAAGGAGTGTTTGGTGAGTCTGCAGAATCCAAAAGTACTGTTTATCGGTGGATCGATCGTTTTAAAACCGGTAGAACATCACTAGAAGACGATCCACGCAGTGGGCGCCCAAGCACGTCGGTAAATGAAAGAAACATTTCTGCCGTCGAAGACCTATTGAAAGAGGACAGGCGAATGACTATTCGTCAAATTAGTGTGCGCCTAGGGATAGGTACACGACCAGTTCATGACATCTTGCATGATTGTTTGGGCGTTAGCAAGGTTTCGCCACGCTGGGTGCCAAGGCTGGGACCAGAACAGAAACTCAATAGGAAAGTTCTTTGAGGACGGCTTAAAAAAAATTAGTATATCGTTGGTATAAATATATTCAGTTAAATGAAGATTATGTTGAAAAACTACATTGTAATATTGACGAAGATTAACAAAATAATAAAAATTATAGCTAAATTCCCAGAACTTTGGAAACATCCCTCGTACATATTTCCTTAACTACCGAGAAACCATATATTGCGTTGCTGAATGGATTGGCTCAAAAGATGAACCATTCTATCGTCGCGGAATTCAAATTCTACCAGAGAAGTAGGAAAAAGTCATAGCTTTCTTGTGCAAATACTTTGATCAGTGTATTTACGCATTTTGTCATTGATATAAATACTCAAAAAACACAAGAAAACTGTGACTCTCAATGTAACCTCCTAATATATCATATCTGATCTAAATGTTGTTTATAAATACGTTAATCTTTAAATTTTTTCATGCAATAACACACAAGAATAAAATAGTCTAAATAAAAAATGGTTTATTAGGTAGATCGCTTTGTTTGCTAAATGTTGTCGTAAATAGTGATTATTTTTTGTTGCAATCAAGGTTAATTTTATATTTAAACTTATAATTAGAGCCCTGCAAATCCGCGGGTATCCGCGGATATCCGCAACTTTTCTGCGGATGCGGATAAATTATCATTTAAACCATGCGGATGCGGATCGGATGCGGATTAAATGTCATATCCGCTTATCCGCAATATCCGCGTGAACATTAAATCTTCGGTTACTTTCGGAGAAACAAGCAATTATGTTCTGACTACGCAGTCCTCGGTTATTTTCGGTTGTCTGTATATACATGATATTTTGTAGCATTCAATCTCACTTTATGTTATTTTTATTAAGACAATTGTCCATGATCAAGACTGAGTTGAGACAATCAACTTAACTTTCTTTTTATTATTGAATATATTATAGAAAATAATATTTTGGACAAAAGTTTCCTGGTACACTTTCGACGTAATTCTTCCTACCTCTGCTCTAATTCTGGCTTTTAAATCTGATAAAGGTTTTTTTTTTACATAAAACTGATTAGTAAGTTTTATTTAAATACCAAAATTTACCTACATAATTTTTTCTCGAAAATTTTTTTATACTACCCGAAGTAAAAAGTCTTGCAGATCCCAAAAATTTGAAAAATGACACATGTTGCTATTTGAAAAAGTTGCAACGCCTAACTCATGCGCGAAATGGCGTAAGAAAATTACTTGATCCTAAAAATATGAAGCACCTTCTAACAAGTAACTTTTCTGTTTTTTTTTTTTTAAATTCAATATTAAAAAAAGCAGCACGCCACTTACTCCCTACGAAAAAGAACGCTTAGGCCCCCCAAAATTGTTATCTCTCTCTAGATTTAAATAAGTTATTAGCGCATCTAAGCCTTAAAACTTTTGGGGTCCCTTAGGTTAGGTTAGTAATAAATAAGCTGGTAAATCCAAAAATTTTCAGTAGCATTTTAGAGCAGAGATTACCTAAACAGGCGAAATATGTTAGTTCTTTCCAAACTGACAGCAAAACCTGTAGTGCGGATAGTGCGGATATTTTTGCGGATGCGGATCGGATGCGGATTTGTTATTTACAAAAACTGCGGATGCGGATCGGATGCGGATCATGGATGTGCGGATGCGGATCGGATGCGGTTACAGAAAAGCTTATCCGCGCAGGGCTCTACTTATAATAATTAAAATTAAAGTATCTGCTTAATTTAAACTACAGAAAACATAGACGTAGTGTACGTAGTGTTTAAACTGTACGTAGTGTATCTAGTGTACGTAGTGGACGTGTATGTAGAGTACGATAGGTTGGGTTTAGCACTTTCAACGATCCTGGCGCTATTTATTTATTAGCACAAGTTATTTAGACACCATGACTAATTTAAAAGAAGATTTTACAAGTTATTAAAATTATGAATTTTCAAAATGACTGCATAGGGGCGTAAACAGGTATTTAAAATTAAAATGCTGTTATTTTTATTTTTCTTGAGTTAATTAAATTCACAACAGAGTTTTTCAGGATTCACTCTTGATCTTACATAAAATTAATATTGTCTTTGTAATTTTTAATTTCCTTTATACAATATTCCACCAAATACCTTCAACATTAAATAATATTCATAATAATTACAAACACCTTGCTACTTTAAAATAATATTCATACGAAACATGTTACAAAAGTGCGTTTCTACTTTATCTATTCATTTATTTATGTAATTCGAAATTGTAGGAAATTACAAAATTATGTAAATTTTTGCAACGCTGTAATGTAACAATCATAAATGCGTGTAGCTCAGATAGATGATTTTAATATTTGTTTATTGTGTGTTGGTAGTTGTGAATGTATTCAAATTTACCAGGAGTAATTTGTATAATGCATTTTGCAATTTTACAAACTATATTACGCGATAATACATGTAAAGAAACAAAATGTATAAAAAGTGTTTAGCTTTTGCATGTTTTAACCTGTGCTTTTAGTTTTTATTGACTCTTTACAAAAGAAAAACATAATAAATGTACAAGAATAATAGGATCAACATGCAAGTAAATGCTATATAAGATATTTAGACAAATATTAGAGAAATGTGTTTTAGACAAAAGTTCTTTACAAATAAAATAAGAGAATTCATCGTAGTAGAAAGCTGAATTTATAGTTCCAAGGTTCTTTTTGGTTTACGATACCTGCCGCGTTAAATAGGCTCGTTGGGTTAATTCAGAAAATGAAAAACGATAGAACAAAATGTTTCAAAATATAAATTGTGGCTACCGAAGATTCATTTATTATTTCTTCATACATATGGATTTAATGTTGTTTTATTTTGTTTCTGCGGTTCACAAATAATAGAGAAGAAGGTCCTAATATGGGCCCTACATTTAATATGGGCCCCCAAAGAAAATCTATTAATATAGCTCATCTTTCGGCAATAGCTTGTTTTGTCTAACTTAAAACACATCTTTCGTTCAACAATATTACAAATTTAGTGCAGTTCGACACCACTTACTTTTTTGTTGCTCATCATTTTGATCCGACTTATGTTTTGCTCGTCGGGGATTCGGAAATCATTATTATGCATTCCTTAATGAGTTTTGCTCACAGAAAAAACAAATGTAAATATTTTGTAAAATGCAGGATGATTTTAAATGATCGTTATTATAACGGATGTTTTTTTTTTTTAGCTGTATAGAACTTTAAAATGAAAAAAAAATATCATGGTAATGGTCATGATTTTGGCGAAAAGATAATTTTGTGCCATTAGTGTTTAAATATAATTTCGTGTATATGGGCGCCTCGAATAAAGCGCAATCTGGAAGTCCAATTTTCGACCATTTTTTGGAGCAGCTGGAGCCGTATATCGGCAATAACGCGGCGAATGTTGACTTCCAAGTCGTCCATCGTCTCTGGTTTATCAGCGTAGGTTAGCGACTTCACACATACCCACAGAAAATAATCCAAAGGTGTTAAAATCGCACATTCCTGGAGGCCAATTCACAGGTCCATTCCGCGAAATTATGCGCTTATCGAATGTTTCCTTCAATAAATCGATTGAGGCGCGCGCTCTGTGGCATGTTGCGCCGTCTTGTTGAAACCACAGCTGTTCTACATTAATTTATTCAATTGGGGAACGAAAAAGGTCAGTAATCATGGCTCTATAGCGGTCTTCATTGACTGTAACGTTTTGGCCGGCATTATTTAAAAAAAATAAGGACCAATGATTCCACCAGCCCATAAAGCACACCAAACAGTGACTTTTTGTGGATGTAACGGCGTCTCGATATTGGATTGTGGATGTTCTTCACTCCAAATGTGGCAATTTTGCTTGTTGACGTAGCCATTCAAACAAAAATTAGCATCATTGCTGAATAAAATTTTGTGGTGAAAATGAGGATCAAGAGCAATCTCGTTTTCGGGCCATTCACCGAACGTACGACGCACACGATGGTCATGCGGCTTCAACTCTTGCACGAGCTGGATCTTGTAATCTCCTAAACCAAGATCTTTCCGCAAAATCTTTCATAAAGTGGATGGAAACAACTCCAATTGCTGTGCACGAGGGCGCATCGACATGTTTTACAGAATCACTAAAAATATTAAATAATAATTATCCAATATTGATTATTAATTATTTTGGGAAACAAATTCAAGCAATTTAAAAAGATAATACTAAACATTACCTAACATATTTTTTAACCTAACATGGTTTAATAATGAGAATGGCAGGTTAAGGTACTTTTTGTAGGAGTACATACGATGATTCATATATTGCATAACAACCTTTTAAAATTAACCTGCAAGTCTGACTATACTGAACGTTGGTAAAACTATTTGATAAAGCATTAGATTGAAGACAATAACATAACATACAATTCTGTCGAGTAGTACAGTAGTCATGAGCATACAGCATCTTTTTCCTAAAATTAATAGTTCAACAACTACAGTATAAGTGAAACTGTGTTGAATGCTGCTCAAACTACCTGTTCATACATCGGACTGCAGCTAATAGTAAGCTAGCCTGTGGACCAGCACAGTAGTCATAAATACTCAGCATCTTATCCCGGAATAAATAGTTTAACAACTGTAAAATAAGTGCGACTGTGCTGAAGGGTCTTCAAGGTGTATAGAATTGCAGTCAATAGTTGAAAGTTTCCCTGTCGATCAGCATAGTAATCGTGAATACGTAGCATCTTTTCTTCGAGTAAATAGTTCAACGACTGTAAAATTATGTAATACCCAATTTCATTTGTATTTGAACCTAAATATTCGACAGAAACAAGTTAAATAAATGGAATATATTTTACGCTTCATGGAAGTTACTGCGTTGTTGTTAAATTTTCTTTCGTGTTCATCAACTTATACGAAATATTAAATAATTTACTGAATACTTAAGTAAACTGCACCATACACTACTGAAACTGCAATGTCTATGCAATATTTTGGAACTTCCCCTGTTTCTTTACATTTAGTTGTAATATTTTCATTGACAAATGACGTTAAATCAAAGAAAATAAACAGGATGGGCGACGAAGTTCTCTATGCAGTTTTAATTTTTAGGTCGAGTTTCCAGGCAAAAAATGATAACTGCACAAAATTTCGTGTTACACACCGACACCTAGACCTTCACAAGACACACTTTAAACCAGTAAAGAATGTTTTGTACTCATTTTTTTCGTTACCGTAACTGTTTTGCCTCTTCACTTTCAAAATAGTTGGGACAACTTTTTTGCTATTCACTTTGTTACGCTATACTTAAAATTTCATAAATTTACATTGTGGGAATTTTTGTCTGTTTGTGGGAAATTTTGTACCTTGCTGTGGGAATTTGCTTCACAAAGTGTTGGCAACACTGGTGACAGTCGGTCGCGCGTCTCTGAAGCAACCCCTCCGCTTTCGTTGCTCTTGTTTTCCATAAAACTACTGTCTGTAGCCTTTCAGTGCTTCTTCAGTAAGCTCCAGCCTAAGTTCTTCTTTTATGATACATGGTTCGTGGTGGGATTTTTATATTCCGTGCCATGATTTTCTGTTTACGGAGTGGATTTCTACGTATTCTTTCAGCGACCACTTTGACAGCTGCCTTTGTTCTTGTGACACTTGGTCGACCGCTTCTTGATCTGTCATAGACAGAGGACGTCTCATTATATCGGTTAGATATATTGGTGCTATGAAACAAATGTCATTTGCATAATCAAGATCTTCAGTGCACGCAAAAAAATCCATATAATTTCATACTTTATACTGGGTACTGCACATAACTGAGCAGAGAACAATGTTTTATCGTGTTTGGTGGTTATGTTACCAAGGTAGCAAAATTCTTATTTATATGTTTAGACAATTAATCTTTGCATTTCAAGGCATTTCTTCAAAAAACGTTACGTTCTAAATGTACAAGCGGAAATTACGTCATATTAGAACATTTTAAGTAACGTGTAACTAAAGTAAATACGAGTAAGTTATACAAAGTTACTTTTTCCATTACCGTAACTTTCATTGAAGGTAAAATGAACCCACTTTCAATACTTCATTAGATACATTGCTGTGCTATACGTTGATCGCTGCCCACTCTTTCACATTAACTCGAGCAAAACAAATGACCTTGAATGTTGTAAATGAACTTTCACTTGTTTATACTACCTCTATTTACGACCTTTTAACGTATTTTAAATGGCATTATTTTTGATTTTACAGCTATGAAATTTAAACTAACTATTTTGTATTTAGGACAATATTATGAATATTTATAATTGCCTCAAGCGTTAAAATATAAGTATAGAAGAATTTTGGTATAAACTTGACAGTGCTAGAATCATTTGTATTACAGATGTTAGCAGTTTTACAGTAAAATTAGCCTAATTTAATATTATTTAACAAATCATTAGTGGTTGCAGAGGAGGAAGATAGTACTAAATTGCGGGACCATTGAGAGTAAAAAGTGACACATACGTAGAGTGACCATTTTCTTAAGAAGGCAATGCGGGACGGAGCAAAAAAAAAGGTCCTCACCTCCCAAATCCAAGTGAAGAGCAAAAAAAAGGTCCTCATCTCCCAAAATCCAAGTGAAGAGCAAAAAAAAAGGTCTTCACCTCCCAAATCCAAGTGAAGAGCAAAAAAAAGGTCCTCACCTCCCAAATCCAAGTGAAGAGCAAAAAAAAGGTCCTCATCTCCCAAAATCCAAGTGAAGAGCAAAAAAAAAAGGTCTTCACCTCCCAAATCCAAATGCGGGACAAAATGTTAAAATGCGGGACGAATGGTCACCCTACACATATCCTACATACAGATAAATACAGTACGGGAAAGTTTAAGTAGGCTAGCAAAGAATGCAGTTGGATCCAACGTACGAAGGTTATTCCTAAAAAAGTTAGTAACTTAGTGTATAGCATATGCATAAAGATTTCACAAAGTGCTTCACTCTTCTGAACATCTGTTTGTAATAAACAGAACAAAGAAAGTACTGTGGTTTTTATGCTATGGTTGTGTTATGTAATTATTATAAACGAGGCTTTAAACCTCTGCATAATGGACAAATCTATATTCTTTTCCTTTTTTTTTTCCATTTCATAGCTTATTTTCTTTATTTAATTCTGTCTTAATTTAAATTTTATGTTAATCTGTTTATGCGTATAATAGTTATTGTAGCACGAATATACAGATTCACAGCGAGAAAACTATGTTTGGTTTAATATGTTGTTTTAATTGTTGTTTAATGAATTACATGATTTAGTAGAAAATTTATCAAAAGATGGCTACTAGACAGTCCCAAATTGTCCTTTAAAGCAACGTTTTCCTATTACCAGTTTTTGTTATTGGTAGTTTTTATTTTAATGAAACATATATACACGTAAATTGACTAAGCGTGTGTAAATAATTTAAATTTGCTCAGAAAATTGTAAAGTACATCAGAAATCTGGATACAGTTTAAAAACGTCAACATTATATTCCTTACAGAGAAGAGATTTGTGGTCCCTCTTAAGGGTTTGTAGCCATCTCGCGGTAGCTTTAAGAACTATCTATTGAAACTATCTAATGAAATACCTCTATACATAAAAGCATCCATTTACTTCAATGTATTTAGAAATACGACATTTGTTTTGGATGCAATTTCAAGGGAATTGCGAGATGTTTTTGAAAGCAAGATGACAAATAGTTAATTCCACTTTGCATAGCTTAAACTAAAAAATTACTTACAGGAAAAGTAGTATATAGCATAAAATAGAATTCTAAAGACTAATTTACATTTGGATAGAAAAAATAGCTTATTTTCTAGTTAGCAATAGAATTCTACGTCTACGTCAATTGGAATCCATCCTTAACAACCATATATTTTTGGAGCTCTTGGGGGGAGGTGGTTCTCAACTCCCTGAGACTCCTGGGTGCTCCCTTGCAAATAGCTGCTTTCCTGGTTGTGGGATAGTACAGTGAACGGGCTAGCTACTAGACCTATTGTCTCTACCAGTTATTAACCAAATGTAAACGAGCAATGGCATGAAAACACTAGATATTTCACTTCGTTTAAATAATATAAAATCAGACGTACCCTGCACGTGATTATACTTTATGTACTAGTTAAATTAAGAATTGCAAATACGAGGTCATAAAACTTTAGTAATAAGAAATTATTTTCTATTTAAATTATCGCCTGTAGAGTAATGTGACATATTAGATGATTAAACAACATGTTTCTTAATACAAACTTTATGTAACTCTTATTAAAATTATAGCTACATGAAAAAATTGATGTGAAGTGTGAATTTTCACACATTTCAGGGTTTTGCAGGTATTTAGTAAGCTATTGATGATTATTTCGGATGCGAAAACAAATTTTATACTAAAATTTTTTTTTTGTTAATTTTAATTCGAACGCTTAATACCATTATTTAGGTTTCTAAATATGTGCAGTATTTTTTTTTATATAGCAAGGTTCATTAAGAATTTTAAAAATTGCGCCTATGGCTTCCATTGGTTGTTATAAGTTCCGCCCCTCTGATTTCGTGTACATTGAAACAGAATTAAATTATAATTTAAACAATTTCTACTGGCTATTAAATTTACGCTTTTAAAAATTAAATGCAACATTTGCCAAAATATAATTAGA
Source organism: Liopterus haemorrhoidalis (assembly GCA_963971575.1). NCBI lineage: Eukaryota > Metazoa > Arthropoda > Insecta > Coleoptera > Dytiscidae > Liopterus > Liopterus haemorrhoidalis. Next base: position 3,836,722 of record OZ020614.1, read on the forward strand.
ATTTTGAAAAAATTATTTAAACAATATAAAAATTAAAAAAAAAAAAACAAAAAATAATATAGTCTCTTCTCTCAGGGTTCGATCCCTATCGGATCAGGTTCCTTGGGTGAAAAGTCAGCGTCAAATACCACTAGACCAGCACACACGTTAGAGTGTGGCTTGTTACAAAGCTATAACTTGTGTACATTATTAGCCAAAAATCACAAAAAATGCGTTTTTTTCCAAAAACCTAATCTGATCAAAAATTCCTGTTGAACTATTCCGGTTCACACCAATGTACATTACTTAGAATTTTTCCAGATTTTTAGTTTAAACCATCTGGGCTACAGGGTGTGGGACAAAAAATTTTTTGCACAATTTTGGCAAAAATCGCTTCAAAATAATTTATTTTGCAAAAATAAAAATTTGATCGTCAATCCACGTACCAAGGGCTTTCATTTGATCCCTACTCAGAATTATAAAAAAATATTTTGTTTTATCGATGAGCACATATTTGTTTATATTTTTAGGGGGATATGTTTTTTAGATGTTTTAGTATTTTTCTACAATTTTGCTACAATTTTTACCGAACAGACAGACAGACAGACAGACAGACAGACAGACAGACAGACAGATAGACAGACAGACAGACAGACGACAAAATGACGGTATAAGGGTCATACCTACAAAACCCTAAAAATTAAGCTAATATAGATATAAATAATAAACAAGTATATAAAAAGTTGAGAAAGATTTCATATTTTTTACAAAAATAAACACAAAATCTCTTAAGAAGTTATATTTTAAAAAGTTTTTATAAAAAACCAATTTTAGAAAATGTTTTATTTGCGATTAAAGAAAAAAGTTTTACAAACACGTCCCTAGAATCGTAAGTAAAAAAACACGATACATATAAAACATACTTGTTTTGGCGTATTGTCTCTTAAAGGAAGTTAGTTATCACAGCAACAATCTTGTCTTTATTGTCTAATGCTCTGAAAAGGTCCAGGGATAAAGCCTACCATTTTATTCACTTTATTGATCTCCGACTTCTGTCATATGTAACCGCTGACTTCTAATATTGTCACGTTATATATATATTTCGTATGAGAAGCATAAAAGTTAGGAATATGGTCCTTCAAAATACTACAGTGGCCGTGGGACAGGAGAGTGACTTTTGAACATTCGAGAGTTAACTCGAATATACCGGAAATGTATGGAAGAATCTAATCTACTACATAAGGCGCGTGCTAACTGGGTCTGGTCAGTATTATTTAGCTTTTGAGTAAGTTTAGCGTGACAGTCAAGGTCGTCAATAAGGCCCTGTATTTAGCTTCAGCGTAGAGTTAGACAAATGATGATAGTGGATAGACAAGTGATGATAGTGAGGATAGTAGATGCAAGTGGAGATACTGAGTTAGTGGAATTCAGTACCGTGGATGAGTGATTTAGTTAATCACATACCTGCTAGTCTGGACTGCGCAGGGATATACCTTGTTAACTGTTAATTAACTGAGGTATAAGTGTAGTGACTAGGGTATTTATTGTTTAAGTGTTATTATTTTATTTTATTTTATTTTATTTTATTTTATTTTATTTTATTGTCTATTAATTCGTGTATCAGTCTAATATTTCATGAAGACACCTTTATTTTGGACGTTTGCCATTGCTGATAGTACTAGGCTAGAATAGTACAATATAATGAGTATTAGTATCAAAAAGATATAATACTTCAAGAGTAATATAAAAAATTCGGACGTTTCGGAAACTGCTCAACAATCTGTTTCCGTCTACAGCGATCACGAGAAGTGAATGTTAGGGTAAACGAGCATAAGAAGAAAGTTCAACAGGGCGAAATTTACAGTTCCAAACTGGCTGAACATGCTTGGGAAAATGAACACCATTTCCAATGGAAAGATGCTAAACCCTTAATGTATGAGGAAAACAAGTTCAAGAGAAAATTGAAAGAGTCTGCTTTGATCGAAAACTCTGGAGATGCTGTCAGCCAAGCCAGCATAGAATTTCCTCAACTCTGGCTTTCCATTATTCAAAACAATCCTCTTAATCCTCAAGTCACTAATCCAGTAACAAACAACTCATTACCACACAATAATGTGACAAACAACCTTAATCCTGTCGTTAATCCTCAGCAGGTAGTCGCGTCCCTACCCATACCTGATCCCAACCACCCAACCAATAGCAACGCACCTATAACCTGCTCCCACTCTTACAATACTAGGTATAAAAACTCGAAGAAAACTTGAAATGTTTATCACTTCTCGTGATCGCTGAAGACGGAAACAGATTGTTGAGCAGTTTCCGAAACGTCCGAATTTTTTATATTACTCTTGAAGTATTATATCTTTTTGATACTAATACTCATTATATTGTACTATTCTAGCCTAGTACTATCAGCAATGGCAAATGTCCAAAATAAAGGTGTCTGCATTAATATTGGACCATTGCAAAATAATTTCAAAGATATTTCTAATATTTCAGTTGTTATAAAGATTTAAAATCACAATTAAATTCTTCTTATATTTTATTGTAATCACATGCATAAAATTATAAGTTTAAAAAGGCTAAACATGAATATCCAGATTATCTAATCACTGTATGACGATAACTGGGGATTTTTAATTAAATTCTATGGTACAATACTGCCGGGGAATCTGCGTAGAGGGCAATCATTTAAGATATGTTCGACTATTTGAGAAAGCGCTTCATAATTACTTTCTAGGAGAGATGGAAACTGAAGTTTTTCAGATACATCAACGCGCCAAGTAACTATAGCACCATTCAAGTAAGCGCCAAGCAACTATAGCACCATTCTTCATCTTTGCTTCGTTACATAAACCATTCCAAGCAGTTTTGGTATCCAAAGGTGCTTTAAGTTTATCTAAGTTAGGGGCTCTTGATTTCAGTCGTAAGGTAGGAAGAAAGTCCAAGGCAACTTTAATTGGCATATAATCACAGTTGACTGCTTTGTCCCATTCACGTTTACTCGCTGTTGTGCGTCTAAGTTCTAAAGGTGCTATATTAAAACACCGACAGTCAAATAGTGGGTCTTGATTTAATAGTATTCGAAATTATCCAAATGGTGTCATGGAATGTCTATTTTCGTGGTGTGAGTGCTATAATCCTAAATCAGGACGCAATATTGTAACAATAAATTTTATTAAACGATTATTATTATTTACAAAAATAATATTTAATACAAATAGCCGTGGGAGTTGACAGAAAATTCCCGTCCATGCCGTGTTGATCGGGGCTAATTCCAAAGCGGGGATTGCCCATAAGAGAGTCCAAGTGTCTGGCGAAGTCTTCTGCGGCGCATATGGTAACTTCTGCTTAGCCTACCTAGAAGTACGCGGAGTTCGGACTTGTGGTCGTCAACGTGGTTGAGTTGGAATGCTGGAGAGAGTCGAATATTGTGGGAGTCTGGCCAGTATCCTCTGATTGACTTCTTTTCGACGCCCTTTACTTTGCCAAGCATTACTTACTTACGAAATGTATGTGCATTACATAAATAAATTTCGCTTGTCAAGACGCTGACAAATAGTTTTTTAATTAAACAACTATGTGTTAAATGTGAATTTTAGAAGGACATTTTTCAAAGAACATACGACGTCCATAAAACTTCTCCAGTCAAACCGGTTGCCGGTCTGAGCTTTGACTCCTCTTTAGGAAATACCGGCTTTTTCCACCTCTTTGACAACAGTCCTTTTCTAAGTCATGTGCATTTTACCTATATTACAACTGCTCTACAGGTTCCAATCTAGCGCCTCTTTCGTAATTTTACAAGAACACTTTAACGTGTGCTCAATTCATCTCCACTTATGCAGCTTTGTCTCACCAACAATGCGTATTGTGTAGGCTCCTGCTAAAAGTTCTGCATTAATAATAATGTTTAATCATAAGATACGGAGGATTTTACTTAGGCATCTATTTACAAACTTGCAGTTTGTTCTAGATAACAATAGTGTATTTCTACGTTTGTTAACTATACAAAAATATAGACAAATATCTAACGAATGGGTTAGTCTGTCCGGACAAATTATTTACCTGACAAACTGTCACAAATCACCCGTCACGAGAACTTTGAAAGGGGCTGCAATCGTTTTTTAGGATACTTTGCAGTCAACATTTGTGAGAATTCAGATAGTAAAATAAAATTAGAAACCTTACGTTTCAGCACGTAACTTTAGAAATATTTTTATTATGGTTCATTGTTCAAGGAGATATTTGTTCAGTGTTATTATTTAATAACTTTGAACACTAGTATTTCCTTGAACAATGTTTAAATACTTTTTCCTAGAAACGCTACTAGCCAACTTATATAAACCGCCATCTCTCTGAAGACCGGGTCAGAAAGTATTCGGTCTGGTTAGCGTAAACATCTATGTTGTTGAATTCTTAGAGGCCCTGTGTCGGCATTCTGGTGGTCTATTCGATTATGTTTATTTTTATTTTTTCATTATTTTAATACCTAAATTTTTTTCAAACTTATTCTTGTAAATACTATATTATAATAAATCAAATTCATTAATTTTAAACCGTCTTACTTAAAGTGTGTAAACCTTCACCTTTAAGAACTTAAGTGAACAGCTAAGATCCAGACTAATTATAAGATGTCTGATCAGTCGGTTGGTAAGTACTAATACGTATCATTTAATTCACATATCGAAATGATGAACCCTGGATAAAACACTCACGCCTTCTATCCGAACTTCTTTAGTCAGGAATCTCATTTTAGTTTGAGATCAGACTTCATATTATATCACAGGCTTGCTAACTAGTTGATAAAAAATGGTACGTTGTAAAGCAACGTATCAGGGCTCGCTACAAATCGTTGCTCTTAAAGAAAGTTTTGTTGATAGAGTAAAGTGTTATTGATTTCCATATGTTAGCGAGGGTGTCAAAAGTTGATTGGCTTTTGGAATGCTTATAGGCTCGTCATTTGCAGTCCGTCGGTGATTATGCTAGCAAGATAGCAACACTCCACTTCTACATTTCCTTTCTGAATGCTGAAGGTTTTATTGACATTAGTACCAGTTTTAATGGATTTCGTTTCGTTGATGTTGATTTTTAGACTAACTAGACCTGCCTCGTGTTCTAATGCAGTTTGGTACACATATCATTGTATGCTGGTGTTATAAGTCATGTCACCTGCACCGTCAAAATCTTCTAGTGTGTGCACAAATTCCATGTTGTTATACGTTTTGTACTGATTACTTTTCGCGTATCTGAGTCGAGTACGATGTTAAAAAGTAGTGGTACCACAGTTCAGACATTACACAGCCATTTATGATGACAACATCAATAAAGATGCTTTTACTTATGCAAAACACCAGCAGGTTAGCTTTTAATAGGCACTGCAATATTTTATTCTTATTATAATTGTATGCTCCATATATCTTTCGTATCCTGTACTGTGTAAATATACGTCGTAAATTTTGTGTTTAATATCTTAGGGTAGATAAGAGGTCATCAAGTCTTTTATAACGATGATTCTCACCTATTTACTTACGCCACCCTTACTTTATAGATTGTAAATATGAATAAACGTTATGGCAGCCATTTTTGCGACTTCCGGACCGAGATCTTCTAGTGGAAAAAGTTATAGGGAGTGCTGCTCAACTTACCGGCCGGTGTGTCAGCCCTCAACACTTCCGATTGTATACGTCCGTCAATTTCTTTTGGAAAGTCTTTGCGACATATTATACCTACTACTAGTTATTCTTATACGAGGAAATGGGCGTGTCTAGTTAGTAATTGGCACTGTACTAGTGATTAAGAATTTCCATGTTCTCTTGTGGTGTTTTGGCCAATACTCAAATCGTAATTTTCAATTAATTACCACATATGATATTTTAACAGTTTATTACTACTAATGTATTTGACCTATTGCTCAAAAAGTTTTTGATTTTTGCTGCAATTTGATCTCTTTGCCTGTGTATATCCTCACAATTATACCTTTCAAGTTTTATTTTAATAAACGTTGAAGCAAATGAGCTGTGAAAAGAGAAGTCGTGACTTGCATTTGAAAATTAATATGGTAACTAATTCGACTTTGGAAAGCAGAAGTAATGACCATGCTACATGTACCAAAGATTCTGGGTTCGAGTACTGGTCAGGGTATGAAAATATGTTTTTTTTTTTTAAATATTTTATTGCCGGTTCAACATATTACAAATGTTATGTACAGCATTGTTAATACATGATTTTATCTTAACTACATAACATGAGGAGCACATATCTACCTAAGTTTAATACAGTTTATAAGTCTTAATAGCAGTGGCGGAACTACCAATTTTGCCCCCCCCCCGCAAAAAATTTGATCAGCCCCCCAATCTTATGTGATTTTTTTCTTTTCGTATTTAGCGTCCCATAATTTTGAAGAAATTTAACCTTGGATTCTTTTTACACAAAGAATCGTTTTACTTTATAATACATATTTTATTATGAATATAAAAGAAAAACAATAATATCAATCAAATGAAACATAGACAAAACAAAACAAAACTAGATATAAATAAATAAATCAATTTAAAAATGTTAAATCTTTCTTTCTGGGTTTTAAATTAGCAAAATCTCTAATTAAGTCTTTAATACCCATTTCTTGAGCAATTTCAGCTTCAATGCTCAACAACGATAAATTATGTAAGCGTTCTTCTCCAGTAGAATTTCGTAGATAGTTTTTTATTATCTTTAATTTGGAAAAAGAACGCTCTGCCGTTGCCACAGTGACAGGATGTGTTGAAAATAATAAAATTGCAGTAACTACGTCTGGAAAACTGACCGACAGGGTGGTATATTTAATTATTAAAAGTTCGGCAAATTCTTTCATTGTTGCTATTTTAGAGATTACCTCATTGAGCATCGAAGCTAACATTACCATTTGTAATGGAAAATTGGACGAAATATCACCTTTGTATTTTTTTTTGTAAGATTTCGGCAGAACTCCAAATTTCTGTTTCATCCAAGTTGATTAAATTTCGAGGTGACATGAATAAAAACAAATTTACAACGTCGTTCATCCCTCTGAATCTATTATCAATTTGATTGATAACAATATCGAGAACTGCATTAAATACAGTTACTCTAAAAAAATCATCAAAGTGCTTTTTTACAATTTTTTGTCTTTTCTAAACAAAAGTGGAGCTGATATTCCACTTGGCTGCCATTTGAATTTAGTCATTTTTCGCAGAAAAATACATATTTCGGTATTTTTTCAGATTTTGACTGGTTCTTTCTAAGGAAGTTGTTGCAATTCTCAAATCTATATTTTTAGTTTGTAATAATTTTGAAAATAAATTTATTTCTCCTAATATTTTTGATAAAATTACACATAAAAATACAAATTCAAAATTCATACTTTTTATAAGATTTGAAGCATTGTCTCTTTCTTCTTTTTTTTTCATTTTTGAATTGAATTACTATTTTGAATATGGATAAACAATCTCGCTATTGTTTTGCTGAGGTCTTACTAAACGTAAGATAAAAAAAAATGTTTTTGTATTATTATTTTTTATGTATGTGTTTTATAGTGAAAAGTAAATTCTTTATTTTTCAGTATAAAACGCGACTAATTTTCTCAAAATTTTCGGGCCCCCCCGCTTTGCGGGATCTGGCGGTATGGTAGTTCCGCCACTGCTTAATAGTAACAGTTTTAAAGAATTACATGAGAATATATAAATGTTGTTGGGTTTTACTTCGCATCATTAGTTAAATTAAAATTTTCGTGTCGGTGTTTTTTTTTTAAATTGGTAATAAACGAGGTAATAAATTACTGCAAGCTGAGCTGATTCAAAACTTTGTAAAATTGGTAAATTGGGGGGTGGAGGATTGGTCCGAGATTGGCCTTACCACCTAATATTGTCACGAACCGCCACTGCTTCACATTCATTTTTTTCGTATAACTAAGCCTTTTTTCTATGTGAACTGGGTTGCAAGTTGTTTAGCTTGTCCATAAATCCGAAGTTACACAGAAAACAGTTTTAAAACCACTGAACTAAATATAATCGTTTGTAACGTGAGAGAAATCACGAACTTCGATAATGTCACAAAAATCATATCTTTCCAATTGTTGGAAAGCAACAGCATGTATAAAATGACGTCAAGTGACATTTACACTAGTTACAAAATCGATATTACATCTTTTTATTCTATTGAAATTATTACATCACTTGTAACCTTAAGTTCTTTGTTATAAAGATCAATCGTGTCGTTATTGTGTTAGGCATGAACATCGAACATCGTTTCCGAGACGAAATTAAATAAACCTTTTACCACATAGACAACAATCATGTTACACGGTAAACTGCTTTTGAATTTAAGATCATGTTTTCATATTAATGTCTTAGTGTAGATTAAGAAATTGACAGTTATTTAACTGTGTTATTTTTTTAAATGTCGCATTATCCATTAAATGGAAAACAATACTTCTACAGGTTAGGCAGCACTTATGTTCATTTCGATTATTTCCTTAATAAAAATAGTTATAAAAATATTGTGCAAATAAAACTTATTCGGGGTAATGGGGTCAGGTTATAGTGGTATCAACCTTTTTTTTCATTTGTTTTGCAAGAGGCATGGCAGTTAATAACTATTTTTCAGATTACACTACACATATTATTTAACACAATATTATAGAGCTTTTTTTGTCTTTTTAACTGTGTCAAACTTTTATATCCTTACATAACCAAATTTTTGAGAAAAGTGACTTTTTGTGGTCTTAAAAATAATAACTGATTAGTGACTCATAACAGCAATCTACCTATTGTACTCCTTGCTGTTCAATACATTTTTGTACACGTTTTTTAAAAGCTTGAATAGAAGAAGCCATGTTTTCCAAATTTATCCTTTTACACAATTTGACAAGTTGACAAGTAGAAACAACTGCATGCATTTGTTTCTATTATTTGCCAACAAATTAGTCGGCGTGTTGAAGGCCGTAAACCAACTATAAAATACGGTGGGAGTGGTGTGACCGTGTGGGAATGTTTCTCGGGTTTCGGTGTGGACCCATTAACCCCTTCAGTAATCATTAAAAAATTTAAAAATGGAAAAAAAACACATTTTTTTATGAATGAATTTTATTTACTGAACATATATATTCTTCATAAAAGCCATTTCGGGCCCAAAATGGGATTGAAAGTTGATATTATGGTGCATAGTGTGGGCCGAGAAATAAAGGAAATTCATAAAAAAATATTAATTTTCTCTCGTACCTCGTTTGAATCATCGTAGCTGTCTTTTGTCTCGCTTCCACATATCATGAATCGTATTTATTTTCGCCCGAGTACATTCGGGAGTGATCTTTTCTGCAAGAATTTTCGCACATAATAGCCGCCCGAGTATACTCGGGCGTAGTCCTTAAGCGGTTAATTAAAATCAGTGGCATAATGACCAAATTATATTATAAAAATATTGTCATGGGGTGAATTCAAGAATGGAATCTTTTCTACAAAATTTATTATATAATATTAATTTACATCAGAATACAATTATTGGTCAAAATTGCTGCTGGTGTTGTCCGGTTAGAAACTGATGTAAGTCTCGTTCTTGTCCCGGCTTCTCCAGGATCGGTCGAACCATCCCAGGTATCCGCACGAGGCGAACACGTGGAGAAGCCCTGTAGACGACACTCTCGTGTTGGCGACTTCAACGGCTGGTCCTCGGGCAGCGTGCTCACAAGAATGACTACTACTTGACTACCAAGAATGACTAACTACGACTCTATTCCCTAAGACCATTTTATAACTGTTAACCAGGACACTATGACGTCAGGTCCTACCTCAATTGTTTTGGAAACATTCATTTGTGTAATTGTTTGCAGCAATTAAAGACCATAGTCGGCACAATTGAATAATGTTTATCAACACATTAGAATGTAGTTCAAAACTTATGTTGACAAACACGTAACACTCTGCACATTCTTTAATTCCCAAAACCGTAAGTAAGCAACCTTGACCTACACCGCCTAAAGGCCGCTCAAGGAATTGAGACATTAGAACACAATTATACCATAATTGTGACAATATATTGGAATGTGATATGTTACCATTTGCCGAAGAAAACATGTCCTTAAAGTAGATTTTCCAGCATGAAAACGACCCGAAACACACCTCCGGAGTTGTCAAAGATTTATTAAGAGTTAATAAAATTAATATGTTGAAATGGCCAGCTTAAAGACCTGATTTAAATCCCATACCTCTGGGTTTAAGTTGAAAAAATACAAAAATAAAGACGAATTATTTTTGGCAATAATGGACATATGGCAAAATTTAAATCATGACCCAAATAGATATCTTATTACTATCTATGAATAATAGATGCGCGGAAGTAATAAAGAATAAAGAATACTCCACTCATTACTAGTTATTTTACAAACTTTGTTATATTTTTTAATAATATTGATTTGTTTCTCTAAATTTGACTCATTATGTTTTTAAAACATTGTATAACTTTTTGTAAAATTTATGTAAACGATATTTTTTTTTCTAAATGATTTACTTCCTAACAAGGACATAAAAAAACAAATTTGCATTTTTCATTCAATAACATATATTATAATTTTTAAAATGTTTCTCTACTTATGGCCGATAGCGTATAGGTATAGCATCTTAAAAATAAAGTGAACTACACAAATCAGATAAAGCCATTTTATTTTTATTTATATGGATTTATTCTCTTAAGTATTAATCACATCGTTCAGTAGAATTTCTAGATGTTAGTTGAGTGCTTGCTCTCAATAGGTGTGGTTTCGTGAATGCTGTCATTGTTGTTATAGGGAAGTGAAAACTTTTCCTCAGCAGTACCACAAGAACAGCAATATGGCAGCCATTTTAAAATTATTTGCTATACCTTAACCCTACCCTTTTGTTCTGAAATGCTGGTTGAGATGCTTGTGTTTGACTTCTAATTGAAGTTTAATTATAAAATTGTCATACATGTTGAAGCATGTTTATAGGTTGACTGTCAATTAAAATTCCATCAACACCTGAACCCTTACGTTACCTAAATTTTCTTAAAAAAAAAAAAAAAAACAATAGAATTACGAGAATGCGGATGTTATATTCAAAGAGTCACTTGTTTGTGTGTATTTAGAGATGGCAATAAAAATTAATTAATCATTTTATTAACCGAAGTGTTACAATCGATTTTCCATTAAATTGGTAGAAAATAATCGATTATGAAATTTAAAAAAAAACATATACACTAGCATGTTGTATTTTAAAGGCTGATAAATATATATTATTTTGTAGCCTGTTTAATTAGCAACAAAAAATGTTTGTTCATGCAGACATTGTACCTCCTACTTATAGTTTCCTAATAAAACGGTTAAATAATTTTATATCTGCCTTTAAAATACAACATTAAGACAGACATGTTTTTGCCGGCGACTGTATATGTTTTGTTTAATTTCATCGATTTATCTATTATTTTCTACTAATTTAATCGAAATTCGATTATGACATTTCGATTAATCAAATGGTAAATTAATCGCTTAATTAATTTTTATTGCCATCTCTAGTCACAAGTTGCCAGTGAAAGAATATTTGAACATAAAACTAAATTTTAATTTTTCTTGTTGAACCAAAGTTATATTTCTTATAGTAAAGAACTGAATGCGTAACACAATTTAAAGAACATTCTGTGCATAAAAACAACATTATATATCGTTGTATATTTGCAAAAACATGTAACCCATTTTTAAAAAATATTATTATCCATATTTCTTTCATCTTTCAAATCCTTTTGTCAAAAATTTATTAATGTTACGTTATAAGAAATGAATTTAATAAAATGTCATTTTGCTTATAAAAAAAATCTTCAATAATTTTTCTCCTTAATATGAGAGTTGTTTTCGCGAAGAAATTACTCTTGGAATTTTGATTTATTTTAATAAAAAATATGAAGAGTATTTTTTTATTGTGTGATTGAAATGCCATGAGTTAAAACATTGTTTCCACAGAGATAAGATGCTTCGACCTACATTTATTTTTATGATGTAATGTGAGTCAGAACAGCGTAATAATTAAAACATCGCCCTCTTTCTTTGTACACGATAATAATTTTACGTAAATACATGAAATACGTAATTTAGAGATGAAGATTTAAAATATACTTGATATACACCAGTTGATTCAAAAGTTGAGGAAGTCTTCTTCTATGATGTTAAGAGAGTTATCATCAAAATGAGTTTTCATAAGATGAGCACTAATTAGCTAGTTTTGGCGCATAGCAACGCAGCTATCTGCGCTTAAGACAGACCAATTATCACTGATAATCATACTATTTGTGACATGGCAATTTTTAGGTATTACTGATGTATTTTGATATGCTGAAAACAGAATTATTCTATTACCCATAGGTTTTCTGTAACATGCAAATTTATAAAGGGTGATCCAAATTAGACGCTGGGATTTGAATTGTGCGCCATTTTTGTTTAGTGAATGTTGGAAGTTTGCATTTTTACAGTTGGTATCTAAACATATTGCAAATTCAACAGACCACCAGAAACGCCGTACATTTGTCAACTGGGTTTTAGAAAACACAGAAGTTGATTTTTGCAAAAAAATCGTATGGAGCGATGAAGCTCTTTTTCTTTTGAATGGGTTTGTAAATTGCCAAAATTGTCGGATCTGGGGTAGTGAAAATCCACATGCTATTCAAGAAAAACCAATGCATCCATAAAAATGCACTGGTTGGTGTGCATTATGGGCTGGAGGAATCATTGGCCCGTACTTTTTTGAGGACGAAGCTGGTAACGCTGTTACTGTCAATGGTGTACGCTATCGGGAGATGCTAAACAACTTTTTTTTCAATGAAACCAACGATTTGAACTTAAATGACATGAGGTTTCAACAGGATGGAGCCACATGTCACACAGCACGTGAAACATTCACTTTACTTCAAACCAAATTTCCTGGTCATGTTGTCTCTCAGAGGGGCGACATCAATTGGCCAGCGAGGTCTTGCGATCTAACCCCATTAGACTTTTTTCTCTGGGGCTATTTGAAGGAAAGGGTCTATGTCAAGAAGCCTGCTACGATTTCAGAACTAAAAGAGAACATCGGACGTGCAATTGCTGAAATCGAACCGCATTTATTGGAAACGATTACGGAAAACTTCGCTAAAAGAATGGTATCATGTCAGCGGAGTCGTGGAGGGCATTTGGCCGACATCTCATAAATAATTGCCAAGTCTGTACTTTACGCTAATAACAATAAAATTCGGATTTTTCCAATATGTTGTGATTTATTCAAAAAACAAATCCTTGAGTCCAAATTGGATCACCCTTTATTTCGCAATATGCAACATTTTTATATTGCGTTGACTCAATCATCTGCGGTGACGAATACAACTGGTTAAGATCAGTTTATTCTTACTCATCAGGTCTAAATGTATGCATCAAAATATATTGCGTGTATTAGTAAACTACAGGTATCCCTATCTGTTGTATTTTTTATATCGCGACTGGTAACTCTTTGAGTTCTAAGTAATTTTTATTTTTTCTTTTACTTTGATTTTGCTTAATTTTAAGTATAATGTCTAGGCAGTACGTAAATAGTGCCAACAGGTTGGTTCAAAGACGCAAATCGTAAAATGCGCTTTGGAAATACTTGGTTTGGAGATAACCAAAAGATCATATTACGGATTGCTATTTTTGCCTCACTAATATAACAGGTATTGGACCAAAGTCTAAACATACTATGCAGTATCCTAATTTACCATCAGCTTTATGACCCGTTGAACATAATAATGAACTTCCTGTCCGGAAAGGACCAGAAACTTGGACTTTAGATCAAGAAGAATCTGAATCCGCTGATTCTTCAAGTGGTCATGCAGAATTCGTAAAAGAAATCGAAACTGATCTTTTATTTAACATACCAGAACATTCAACAGAGCCGCATCTGATATCACAGGTTGAAACTTAATGACTTAGTTCGAGGCTTAAATCCATCAAGAGATATCGTGAATGAAGTATTTGATTACTAAAAAGAAATGGGATGTAGGATGTCTTTAAAAAATCACTTTCTGGACTCTCATGTAGATTTCTTCCCAGAAGATCTGGGTGCAGTAAATAATGAACATGGGGAACGATTCCAATAAGACATTTCCGCCATGGAAAAGCGGTATCAGGGTAAATGTAGCCCATATTTGCTTGCTGAACACAAGAGGACATTGATTAGGGATACTTCAGAAACGAAATATCGACGTAAAATATCATAAACAACATTTTAAGGTAAGCTAAAATTAAAAATAATACGTCTATCGCTATATTTCGCCTCATTGCATAAATATGATGGGTCATTTTCGGCTTTTAGGTCAAATTTTACGTGGGATACACCATGTTTTATTCATGTCACAAAAAATGAACACATAAATATAATAATATTTTGGAAAAAATACTTTTTTTAACCTCTATTAATTAATAAATTAAAATTTCATTCAGAAATACTTACGTAGAATTTTGCAATAAAGGTTTTGTACAATTAAGAGCTTTTTATTTTAACTCAGAACCCCAAAATAATTATTACCTTTAGGCCCTCGAAAGTATAGATGCGCCACTGACTATTATTATTTATTAAGTTATATTACTAAAGTAATATATAATTTGAAACGTTTTTCTTCACAAATTAGTTGAATTTCCATTTTTAATAATTGCTATATTCGAATTATCACCTATATAAAAAAATCATTAATGTTTCCGAGGACTTGTGTAAAATATCCGTTTTATTGTCAATAGCACATTAAATGTGAATGCAAAATTTTCCGTTTCTGATCATAGAAAAACCGGTGCACTGTGAACCGTTTAATTAAATTTTATTGGAGTAAATTTCACTTTGATGGATTTAAATGATAAATAAATAAATATTCAAATTAAAACTGGAAATAAATAATTATGGACGTATTTAATTGTTTAATTATAAAAGTATTAATAATTTATCGATCAAATTTGTTGAATGTGTACCATGTCAATATTTGTCTACTTCCAGTAGCGGCTCCTCATGAAAAGCCAAGGAGCCAAGGCCCTACCATTGCCAAATTATAGCAAAACCATCGCAAATTAATTATTCAAAAGCTTTTATTTTCTTTAAAAATACCGATAAATACAAATAGACATATACGCGTTTAAGTACGGAACACTGCTATTGCCTTGCATTTGATGTGGCAAAGCACGCTTTGTATTTATTTAGGCAGGCGAGCCAAATTGAAACTGGCTCCGTCTTTAGAGAGTTTGTTGGCCTCCGCAGAGGATCGGGGGAAGAGCGGGTGGTCAAACCATGTGCTAAAATTACATTTAAAGCGGAGCCAGCTGTATCTTGGCTCGTTAGTTTGAGTTACGCTTGCATATAGAAAGTGTTGCGTATTATAGTGTGTTTTTTTACTGTGTCGTGTATGTGTGTTGTTGAAATGGGTATCGCCGATTTAGAGGGCGGATTCCTCACTTGATAATGACGCATCTATACTCTCTGTGTGAGTACAATGGACTGCCTATTTTCAAAATAAAATTATACAATTTTGGTTTTTTGGGATGTGCTGAATTTCTCCATAACAAATCTCCAAGAGTTGAAATGTTTATTGGAAAGGAAAAATAAAGAAAACTGTTTATAGACAAATCAAGGAGCGCAGGGAGATATAAGGAGGTCAGAACTATAGGGTTACCAAACTACTTGAAGGGAGAAAGAGAAAGGTCAGGAATGAGGGTTAGGAGGATTGCGAGGCTAAGGTGCGGGAATGAAGTGAGAGAAAATAGATATTAGAGGAAACAGGAGGATAAGATGTGCAGGATGTGTGGGGAGGAGGAAGAAGATATAGAGCACCTCGCGAAGAGGTGTAGAGAGATGACAGTATGGTTGGGGAGCACATTAGACCTGTTGCATGATGATGGAAGGGGGGAGAGGTGGGCGAGGGAATTAATGGGAAGAAGGATAGAGATTGGGGAAGGATAACAGGAAGGGGTAAAGGAAGGAAGGAAGAGGCCCGGTGGGAAGCAGAAGGGGAGAAATGGAAGGAAGGAAGGGGGCCGAGGTTACCTGGAAATGCGGAGGAAGGAAGGGAGGCCGGAGAGGGAAACCAGAATGAGAATAAGAAGAAAGAGAGGGACACTGGAGCAAGAAGAAAGAAATGAGAAAAAATATTGTAAATTGAATTGTATTGTACGTTATTTATTTTTGATTATTTTATTTCGTATTTTTCCTATGGTAGCGCTTTTGGCCACCCTGTATAAGGAGCTTGAATCTGTGTTGGTCACAGCTTTAATTTAAAAAATGGGATTTATCCTCTTCAGCTTCTTAATCATCCATTATATGATCTAAGTAATTTTTGCTATATATGTATGCATATTCCAAGCAAAAATATTCATTGCAAAGTCGGCAGGAATATTTTGACGGTGTTTTTTTTTTTTTTTTGATAATTTGTCTCAGTCACTATTTTTTCACAGTTTAGATTTAGTTTAGTTTAGTTTAGATTTAGAAGTAGTTTCAAACTATATTGAGAAGTCGGTTAGAGTAGAGGCGGAGGTTATCTGGATGCTCAAAATCTGAAATGTGTCGGTCAATGTAGTAGTAAATATATTTATTTATACCTTTACGGTGTTTTTTTATTTTACATTTTGATTTACATTTGTTGATTACAGTATAATTATTATTACAGGGTGGTAATTATTTATAATTTATTTTATTATAACATGTTTGCTCGTCTTTGATTGATTTGTTTCATCCAAGTGACTTCATTATGTCTTCTTGGCAGTCTCGCATTAGGTGTTCGATCGATTCTTCGTTTGTCCTACATATTCTGCATTTCTTTTCTTCATCGCTTCTCCAATATTCGTTCTTTCTTTCGTCGTTGCCTACTCTAAACTTTGCGGTAATTTTTGTATTTTTATTTGTTCTTTTCAGATATGTTGGTACTTCTAGCGTTTGTAAAAACTTATATCTGGGATTGTCAGTCAATGAGATACTTAAAGAGTTCGGTGTATGTCACAGATCAATTGCGCCTGACGGAGGATTAAATTATATTGCTGTATTTCTCGGTGATTTTAACAGCTGTGGATGGTATTAAGCCAAGTATAACTAAATATATACTCAGACATACAAGTACATAAATAATTCTTGAAGTGATAGCATAAAATTCTAAATTTGTCGCAAAAATATTATCTTGAAGAACGGCCAAGAATCGGCGACTAGATCATATCGTGTAGTGTCTTGTATCTGGTTTGTTCTTCCGTGTAGCGCCCGGTTCATCTTTTCAACCTTATCTACTGAGCCAGAACGCTATAATCTGACGTTACACCTGTCTAGATGCAATGACCTTTACAAAATGTTAACATCCTACAGCCAGTGGGAATCGTTACGGATACACGTGAACTATGAATATATACGTGTATCCGGACAACTTAAATATCGATAAACTTTTAATATTACTTTAATGCTTTTATAATTGTTCTGTTTTCCCAAGAATGTTTGGTTTTGTTGTATATTTAAAATCTGGAATAGCTTAATTAAAAAACACGACTGGATATCTCGATTAACCTGAATAAATATAAAGTTTTTATATCAGTTTCGGTTTCAAAAGAATTTACTTTATACACCGCTTAAAATAGATTACAAAAAATATACCACGATAAAATATGTACGTCAAACGACAAATGTTGCAGGACAAAATTCTCAGCTCGTTAAATTACGCCATTATAACGACAAATTACTTGATGACAAATTAGGTTCACGTGCACGATAGAAGATGACATTTGAACTGCAATTACGTACGCGTTATTGTGCACCAGTGGCGTAACTTTTTTGCCTCCCTGCAAAATATAAATCAGCCCCCCCCCGATTTTTTTCAATTTTAAATTTGAAAAATCTAATGGCATCCTTTATTTCCATATTTTTTGCTTCAATTCCTAATGTGGAAAGATTGTCAACCGTCACCTGTCAAATTGCATATATTTTTAGTTTAGTAAATGATTTTTCGGCCGTGGCTACAGTGACGAGTAGCGTGAGGAACAACAATAATGCGGTAATAACATCTGCAAAACTTACAGATATTGAGCATATTTAATCACTAATAGCTCAGTTAATTCTTTTATGCTGGAAATTTTTAGCATCTCCTTTCCAGTGTCGGCGCTAGCTCGGAAAATCTGGGGGGGGGGCAGGAAATGTTTGAAAAATTTGGGGGAGGCAGGAAATATTTGAAAAAAATTGGGGGGCCAGGAAATATTTGAAATCATTTGTTTTATAGTTTACACAGTGATGAGATAAAAAAAGGTCCTCACTTCTAAAATACATTTTTCTCCAAGCAATTTGGGGGAGGGGGGGGGGTCAACTGGGGCCAGATCAATTATTGGGGGGGACACTCCGCCAGCACCGCCGCTACTCCTTTTTAAGAATGGCGGCTACCATTACCTTACCATTTGAAGTGGAAGATCTGTAGTAAGATCTTCTTTATATTTTAATTCAAGCGCTACGGCACATTTTATAATTTCCGGCTCTTCCATTTCTGTTCATTTTGAAGGTTGCATGAAAGCAAATAATTTTGTAACCTCATGCATCCCTTCAAATCTATTTTTTATTTGCCCCTTAAGGATATCTTAAACTTTATTAATTACATTGAAGTGAAAGATGTCATCTCCATTACCACCAAAACGGTAATCGCTCGATAGTTCATCAAAATGTCTTTTAGCATCTTTTTGTCTCTTCCAAGAAAAAGTTGGTTTAATTTGCCATTTGAACTGCTTCGTCTTTTGCCGAATTACACATGTGTTTATATTGTTGTAAATGTGTAATTGCAGATTTTAAAGATTCCTCTGCAGTCATTAAATCTAAATTTCTTGTTTATTCTTTCGATGGTAAATTTATTTTTTTGTAGCCAAGTCGCCAATTCTTGTCCATATGTCTTTAACTTTTCAAGGATAATTCAGTGATCCTTGTAATTGTATCCACGAAGCGAAGTTTAACCCCTAAAAAGGAAGAGTAAGAATTTCTGCCATCTCTAAAACGTCCGAACCACTTAAAACTCGCAGTACCACTCAGAGCATCTTTTCCATTAGCTCTTTTAAAACTTTCAAGTCACAGCCTTTCTAAGTTGGAAACAAAATTTCACACTGACATGCTGCTTTTCTTTGAAATACATTTTAAAAATCGCCAGGGTAAAATGGAATTACAAAAACCGCTATAATATTCTAACGAAATAACTTCAACGGCAGTCAATCTACAAATGACATTTCCCTACTTTGTAATTGAAAAGTAAAATACTATGTAGTGTAAAATGATAAGCGTTCTCTATTAGATTATTTTACAAGAATGACTTGCAGGAAGATAACAGTTTTCGAAAGGCAAAAGTTTTTTACTGATAAATAGCTAGCGTTCGTAATACTTGTTGCGTTATAAAGTTTTAAATTCAGCGTTAATACCAATGTGCAATAAAGCGTTTAAACAATATTATAGGAAACTTTCAAACTTATTAATAAAATCCACTAGTTCACACATTTCAGTTAACAAAGTTTGTAAGCAGTAACTATATAACTCTCTGCTTAACTAACTTCTAAATTCATCACAAACGTGCAAGATTGGTTTTAACTTATAGCTGCGCATCGGATCTATTCTCTAAGCAAGATGTTAAAATCTAAATGTCAGAAACTGAAATGAATTTTTTAACACCATTTTAAAAGTAAATGCTATTCACTAAACATATTAGTCTTAAAATTTTAACGCGACAACGTTAAAATTGCCGGTTAACGTTCTACAATAAGCGCCCACCAAAACAGTGGCTTAAAAAGCTAAAGCTGGCGTTTAGTTTGCAAAAATATCTGATGTTATTTTCGTAAATTTTATGTTATCAAAAGAAATTGAATAAAATAAAAGATGGTGACAATATTAATTATTATAAGACGAAATGCAAACTTTATAAATTATTCTTTAAAATGAATTCATCAGAGTAGAGTTGAGAATGGGTCCATCGTTATCTTTATGATACAAGTAACCCTTTTGAGTTATCAGATACAAGATCAAGAAATCGTATAGAAAAGAAATGGAATATTGAAGAGCAATTTTGGTTTTTGTTGAGACACAGAACTTAAAATTATAATCCTCCAAGATCTAGAAAACTCACTTGGTGGACCTCATTTTGGCAGGTCATCATTGACATTTAGGCGTCCCGTAGGTTTGAGGATGTTTTGACTATGGAAATACCACAATGCATCATCAATCCATATGGTGACATTGAAGAATCGGATGTCATATTACAAGAAGAACTGATTGGAATAAGCACCAACGAAGAACTTAAGGTGCAGTTCAGAAAAAACATCGTGCAAAAGGGTTATATCGCGGTTGCTAATCTTCTTACGAAAAAAAAAAGAAAGAAATCGATTGCAAATCACTGGACGTGGAGATTTAAGACTATACCTCACTAATTTGAAGCCAAATATTGAACAATTGCTATCAGAGCATCAGGTTCATCTTTCTCATTAATAGCATTATTTGTGTATTAATTTTATGTAATGATTTTATTAGGTTCTGATTTGTTTCGTTCCAGATTCAAATATTTACTTGCATTTTGTGTCTTTTGAATAAAGGTATGAATAAAAATTCTCTACAAAAATCCCTATCAAAGTGAGCAGCACTGAGCTGTCAAAAACACATTCGAAGTTAATAAGTTTAGGAAAATTCAATATTAGGCAGGTACGGAAAACAAAAAATCGGAAGTGGTCTACGGGGCAAAAACATTTGGTAAACTATGGTTTAGGTTCTCCGCAGTCATAGTCCGTTGTCACAAAGAGGCCCCATTTTTTGAGCATGTGGTTGGATTTGGCATGATCTGTTTTCAGACAGTTCAGTCTGCACCACTTTTTCCTTGGTAGGTCTAAGCCTGATATAATACAAATACGCAATAACATCCAGGCATAAACAAATTGAATATAATTATACGTTTTGTCTGACAGTATGTTATGGTCACATCATATTTTTGTGTATAATATTTACCGAACATCATGTAAACAGCCATACAAGTAGTAAAGTAAATGTTTAAAAAACAATGTTTATATTTACAAGAAAATAAACAAACAAAAAATCATATTCCTTCTAACATATAATACTAAATAAATCTTTCTTTTATTTCAAGAAATATGAGTATTACCTCAATTCCCATAAACCATTCTGCTATATTACATAGCGTGTATCGCAGCGGCCAAGCAATACATTTTTTATAGGGGTTTTTTGAAATATTTAACTATGTACATAAGTATGATCCAAATGTCTTATTCCATAACCATTTATAGCCGAAGTCGAAGCAGTGTTTGGATATTATTCGGGCAGTAAATATTTGTAAGACTCGTTAGGATTACAATTGGTCAAAAAGATCGTTTTAAAAAAATTTTTTTTGGTTGTTTGAAGTAAAACGATTACAAGCAAAAATATCGTCATGTTGTTCACGTGCATCCTGCATGACAGATTGGCGAACAAGGAGACGTTGTTTTTAGTTTTGATACAACTGTTTTGAATAGGTCGTAATTGCTCAGACCAAACCACAAGTTGAAATTACTCAGAAAGGATGTTTTTGTTTTATCAGCAGGTTTTTTCCTCAGATTGTCTTCAATCACGAACTGTAGAAGTTTTAGAAAATTTAAAGAGTAATATACAGTTTGAATTTCGTCTTATAATAATTAATATTTTTATCATCTTTTATTTTATTCTATTTTTTTTACATAACATTTACGAAAATAGAATCAGACATTTTTGCAAACTAAACGCCAGCGTTTGTAAGAGACTTTCGTAAACATGCTTGCGTAGAATCTATATTCGCCGAAGATACAATATGATCTAAAAAAGGGCGGTATTAGGCCTTGCATTTTTTTTTTAAATGTGAAATTGGCAATTCTGTGCTGTTTATCGTTTTTAGTCATATACTTTCCTTGCTTGTGATCGTAATGTCTATTTTTAATAATTATAAGACAAATACACATATTTTTTTTGAATATAACCTCAAACTCGGATGTCAAATGTCAGTTAAATGATACTGGAGAAGTGATATTGCCAAAATAACTTAATAAAAAAAAAAAAAAAAAAATTTCATGTCTATTTAGGTTTTTTTCTCTCGATCATATTGTAGTATCAAATAAGAAACTATGGAAGAGATCCAACAACACCAAGATATCCCAAGAAATACAAGTGAACTTGAGGATTGACCAGTTCTTAAGAGACATAAATTGGGATCTTCGATGCAAGAGAAAGGTTGTGAAACCATCAATCACGTGGAAACTCTTCTTTTGTTTTGACGATTTCAATTTGATTGCACTACTTGCAATATTGGTTGTTTCTCGTCTAACGCTATGACAAACCATTATCTTCTTTTAATTTTCTGCTTTATTTCTATTTGCTCTGTGAGCTG
The DNA here is from genome assembly GCA_963971575.1 of Liopterus haemorrhoidalis. Classification (NCBI taxonomy): domain Eukaryota; kingdom Metazoa; phylum Arthropoda; class Insecta; order Coleoptera; family Dytiscidae; genus Liopterus; species Liopterus haemorrhoidalis. The sequence continues at coordinate 3,859,096 of OZ020614.1, forward strand.
CCACAGATCGTTATTGGCCAGTGTTCGGCCAATGTATACTAACGAGAGTCCCTGAGTTTTTTGGACAAATATTTGTATTTGTTTAGGAAGTTTTGCTGTAATTGACCAGGTATCACTGGCATAGAGCAGAGTAGATTAAGGCTGTCGTCACATGCGTTTCGACGTTGCGTCTATGAGGGATGCGGTTTGACCGGATGACCTGCACGTGTCACATGATTCCTGCCAAAACGGAGAGAGACAACAACTTGACAGTTTTTCTCGAGCGATGAACTTTGGTGACAACTCGATATAATCGGGGAAATTGATTACATCCTTTTAATTCAGAACGTGAATCAAGTAAAATCTTTGAGAAGTTCTATCAAAATATTCGAATATATATTTTTTGGATAAATCTGGATGTCAAAAAACTTGTTCGATGAACTGCTTGAGTTACTGAGACCATACATCACCAAAAGGAATACAAGTGCAGAGGAAATATTAACGATAACGTTAAAGGCAACGATAACGATAAAGTACAGGAAAAAAACTTTATTAAATAAAATAATAGATAGCAGAAATTTAATCTTATTCAGTTAAAACGCACATTTTTGTTTGCCTAGATGTCATAGTTGAATGCCAGAGGTTATTCTAGGAGTTGAAAGCTTGTTAGCCTTGCTTATTTTGGCATTCTTGTCTAAGTCTGTTCTTCCACATTTGCTTACTATGTTACCTATGTAAGCAGCAGAACTCTTCCATTCAACTGATAGTGTGGACCTTAACAGTAATGGCTGATCAATGTTGGCAATGTTGTTTTCTGTGTGTTAATGTTTAGCTCAGTATTATTTGCAATCGATATTAATGTACATATTTGTAAGTAAAAAAAATTACCCATCTAACAAGAATCACGAAAGTAACACTCCATCTATTGTAAAATGTTTTCCTGCATCGGATATGTAAGGTAAATATGGTAACAAAGTGAATCATAGAAAATACAGTAGAAGAAACTACATTATACACTTTTCTTACAAACACTGAAATATGCCCATTTGATTATATCATTTTTTAGATCGCCACTGGTGAAAGCTCCTCTTGTATTCTTCGTACATACACATTCCTCGTTATTTTATGCTATACCCTCCATTCTATTCTTAAACAAATCGTTGACATTCTGTTAAATGTATTGTCAATTTCACTGATCCATTTCATTGATCCATTCAGAAGTTAAACATTTCCTAAGCTCAGATTTTGTACTCACAAATTAGGAGTTTATTTATTTATACTTGATACCCGAATACATTGATATTCAACTGAGATTTTAACTGTGTGAATTTTAATTTGGAATTATAGCGAGTGTTCTTTATAAGAAACATACGGAATACCGATGTATTTTATAAGAGGAAAAGGCTCACCATGTTAATGATAGCAGCTATGGTAATGGTAATAGCCGAATTGTAAATACTTAAATCTAAATTCCGTGAGGAACTTGGAGTTACAATGTTAAGTCGTCCAGCAGACACGGTTCCTTGCAATGGCTTGAAGTTCTTTGAAGGATCTTTCAGCACCAATTATGTCTAGTATGTGTGGCATAGAGAATCACTGTTACAAGCGTTTGAATTTGAGTAAACAATGCAATCTTGGAAATAATCAGATAAAAGTGATACAAAGGTTCTTTTCTCCGATGCTCTTCAACATATATATTGAGCATATTGTACGAAATGTTCTAGATGGATGAGAAACAATTAATCTTATATTGTAGCAGGTGTTGGAGAATTGAACGTGATAATAAACAAGCTTAAGGCTGTAGAAATATTTAAACTAAATTAAAACCAAAGTCGCGATTGTCTGTCGTCCCAATAACAACAAATACCAATACAAGAAGAGGCGAATGTTTTGACACAGTGTGTCAGTTTAATTACCTAGGCTTCCTTCCAACAAATCTGAGTGGTTGAGACGAAATAAAGATTCTCTGTGCAATAGTAAGAATGACAGTCACTGGTAATTGTTTGGTAAGAGGAAAAATACTAATTGAAACTTGTCCAATCACTTTTATTCCTAATCTATGTATATAAAATCGTAACCGACTCACTTAGTCCTAATTAACGCCCAGCCCAAATCACTGGACCCATAATCATGAAATTCGGCGAGTATATTTCCTCCATGACGTACAGGCTGGAGCCTGTAAAAAGCAAGATACAGCGACAAATTTTGAACCAGGCAACAATGTCTAATTCACGATAATTATAATTTATTTTATTTTATTATTTTTTTAGTTTGCGTAAGCCCACCGTACGTATCAAAATAATAGATATAGAAATATACAATAAACCGTACGTACCTATATACTTATCAATACATATTATAGTACAAAAATAAAATACACGAAATAAGGTACAGAGAGAAGTTTTAATTTCTGGGAACGTTAATGCTGTTGAATTAAAAAATAAATATTTATTGTTATTATAAGCTACACCTTGAATCTGACATTTGTATGATTACTTGTGGAGATGGCACGGAATATTTTGCCAACAGACAAATTTGTGAATTTAAGCTGACAGCAATGTTGTTTCCAATAATTTCCTGAATAAACTAATAGTACAAAAACCGTGGATAGCAAAGCTTTTAAAGCTTTCAGCTTTTGAAAATCCTATAAGCCAATGTGCTTATAAAATAGATATCAATCTGTATTCTAGTTCAGCAAATGCAAATCGAAGATCGTTTTTGTATTTGAAACTATATATGCGAAATGTATACGAGCAATTCTTTACACCTCTTGAATGCCATGAAACGTTAAAATAGCAATCTAACGAACAATTGGACGGATTTATAAATTTGTCTCTTCCCAATTAACTGAGCAGGCAATTTTACAGAACAAAGGATAAAATTGTTATATGTGTTAGTTCAAACACCTTTTACAAGATGAGTATCAGTCCCTAAAAAATGAAGAGTAAAATTGTTGTATTATTTAGTTCAAAAACCTTTATTACAAAAGCACACTCAAAGTTACAGTTTAACAATTGATTACTGACAAAAATCACATTCATATAAATCTTTTTCTGTCCCGGAGCATTAATTGTTCATATGCCCACATATTGCACATTAGGCACCGAACCTAAAGCTCGCTCCTTTGATCCTGTAAAAACAACCGCCACAAAACATGCAAGCAGCATCTTCATCATCCGGACTTTGTTGCCCTACTTTATCAATAACAACGATAATTATATATTAATTTATGTATTGGACAGTAGTGTGCTGTGAATTTTTGTTTTGAGTGTTGACAATAAATTAGTAAAAATGACAGTTGTGTTTTTCATTAAAAAATCACTTCACAATTATTAATTTAGTTGTGAAATACACGGATCGGTTTTTTTACGAAACAAAACACAGAAAAACGTTATCCTTCCGTGATATTCGACATTTTTTATTAAAATTATTATTAGCAGAAAAATAATTATTTTAAAAAATATTTGGTTTTGATGAAAGTAAGAAAAGTGTGACTTTTTTTTCTTTATTATTTTTTTATTTCTACGCAGTGCCGGCTATGGGTTTTTCGGGGCCTCGGGAAAATAATGCATTTGGTGTCAAAAACTTGCCCTAGCTACTAATAATTGTTAGAAATATCCCCCTTTAAGCGCGGGGCCTCGGGAAAAATCTCCGAAGTCCCGACCTCTGAGCCGGCCCTGTTTCTACGATTTCTAGGACAATATTTACAATATCCCACTGCAAACTCTATACAGATGGCAGCACATAACGACTACACTAAAGAATTATCAGTGGCTCTAGAACAATGGTTTCTGTTTATTTATCACATTAAAATATCATTTACCTTTTAGTTTAGGTTAGATTCACCTTAAAAGCACTATCTTAGGTTATGGTTGATAACTTTATTTTTATTTTTTTATAAACCACCTAAAAATAAATTGTGTTTTAAAAGTTCTGCACAGTCCCACCTGTTTAGAATCTCTGTATATTGAACAAATGTCGTGTGTGTGACGCATGCGAAGTGTTCAGTGGGATATTGTAAATCTACCCCCAAATGTGAACGCAATATATTAAAGCGGGCAAACAATTAAATTTTACTGTGCAATAGTTTCTCACGATTTATTTCAAACTGATTTGAGATATAGTGTAAGTACGCTTTATTCCGTGTGTGTATTTTTTCATGTGTGCTTTTTTCCGTGTGCGTATTAATCCGTGTGCGTTTTTTCCGTGTGCGTATTTCTATATTATATAAGAAAATGGAAAATTAATTTTAATAAATATATTTTAAATTTAACGTCTCAAATAATTTTTAGTTTTAACATTATAAATATAATGCACTGAGTGAAGATGAATCGTTTTCCCATCTTAAAAAGTTAATGAATAAATAATTCGGAATAATACTCATTATTTGTCCAGTTTTTAATAATACGCGAAGAGTTGATTCAATTTGAATTGGATGAAGTTAGGCGTATGGATAGAGAAAGAAGTCTGAGGTGTTGCGCAAGTTCCACATTAAGGTAATGATTTGTTTGCCAACACAGTTGGCAATGGGTCCACTAGTATTAGTAGATTTTCTTTGGGGGCCCATATCCTTGAAGGTCCTATTTCCTCTATTATAAATAAGAACGTACAATTATTGAAATTAACTTGAAAGTCGAACAACTTAAAAGTTGAACCGTCTCCTGGAACGGATTTTGTTCAAAGTTTCATGTTTTCACAAGTTTTGGTTTCATTTATTTGAACGATGTGCCGGAAAACGAATAACGCCAAGGTACGCCTATAAAATGAAACTGCGTGTTGTATTATTTGTACCTATTTATAATATTTTATATTTTCCGTATTCAGACTAGGTAGTGTATGCAGAAATTTAGCAAATTTAGTTTAACATTGGAAAATGCAGCAAATACATAAACTGTACTATCTTTTAGCGATGTAGTAAATTCCCGTGTCGTCCTGCTACAAAAGTATTTATACCCCAAGCGTGACATGGAATTTAAATTATGGCATTATTCTAACAAAAATTAAATAATAACTGCTTATTTGCAGCTTGTCAAAAGTATTTTTAAGCTGCGTACACTTTTTCAAATCTCCACTGACATTCATTCATTTTAATTTTAAAATTATTTTAAAATTTCACCAAAACAAATTGTTACGGTGTATTCACTTTTTAGCTCTTTTTAAATAATCTTTTATTTGGTATATGAAAAATTTAAAATTTACATTGATACATGCCGTATGACAAGAATAATATATCGCAAAGTATGTTTCATATTTTTTAAAAGTTTTCATAAAACTTTTATCTATGACGTATGCGAGTTTGTTGGAAAGGGAACAGGATGTGGTTATCAACGACGAATTTTAAATATTTTTTCTACACCAAAAACTTGATAAATATCCTAATATTCATATGTAATTTTAGTGGAATAATGAATATTTTTTTTGCAATTCTAGGAAAGTACATGTCATCGTTGTACTAAATATGTCGTAAGAAACGCAATACTCCATGTGATTTTGTACTATACTCATCAAAATGTTCCAAGCATATTCGCTGAAATACCCAATGAATTCTAGAGCAACGTTTCTCAATCGAAAACTTACCGCGGACCAGCAAAATATCAAATTTTCTACTACGGACCACTAAAAATAATATTGTAATATTTATTTGTAATAAAATAATATAAATGTACTATTAAACAACTTTATTTTATATGAGATTCTACATATAATTTTTCATTAATAAAAAATTCTCAAAAATCACTGTATACAGGGTGTTTGTTTGAAACGGGGCACCCCGAAAATCTCCTTTATTTGTAAAGATATAAGAGATATTTTGTTTCTTTTTTTATTGTTTTCAAAGCTTGCTACGTTCAACTTTGTAAAACTTATGTTGATTATTATTTTGTAAATAAATGGTCGCCATTTTGAAATGGTTAACATAAAAATATGACTTTTTGGTGTCATTGTAAAGATAATTTAATGTACTTTTAGGAAAAAAAATATAAAATTATAGATTCCCTATGCTAGATCAAAAGTTGACATCATTTCCGGTGAAACCGGAAGTGCCTCAGAATTCTTATAGTAACCTTTAGATGGGTCTTTTTGTCTAGTTTAACTTTTGTTCTGAAGATTTTTTGTATCTTTACAAATAAAGGAGATTTTCGGGGTGCCCCGTTTCAAACAAACACCCTGTATAATAACAAAAAAAATCACAAAAATAATAATTCATAAGCTTTTCGAGGACCACTAAAATTAAGTTGAGGATCACCAGTGGTCCGCGGTCCATCTGTTGAGTAACACTGATCTAGAAAATAATGTTCATTTGTTGTCCCATAAAAATTACCAATAGCATGTAACCAGGGCCACTGCGCGTGTTTCAAGTGCCCGTGTGCAAAAATACACAAGACCCCCACTAGCATTGGATCCCCCCCACTAGCAACAAATCGCGCAGGTTTCCAAACTTTTATCAACACCTGCGGTATTTGGGTTGGACTATAGTAAAGGGCGATTCTGTGAATGCCAGGATGGCCAAAAAACACGCGGCTCTGCCCACACACCATCAACAAAATATTTGTAAAATAATAAATATTTTTTTCCAATCTTATCAAATATGCTAGACCATTGATGACTAATAAAAATTTTGAACACCAATAATTAAACACTATCAATAGTAAACAGATGTTAGTTAGTACCCTAATAATATTATTATTAAAGTTATACAATAACACTAAAAGTTATCTTAACAAACTAAACTCAGAACACTGAAAAACTATGCGCTAAACGTGATTGTCTATTATCTATGGCTAGAGGGGGACACGTTGTTAGGTGCAACAAAAACGTTTGATTAGATGCCACGAACATTTGATAATAATTTGCCGGTTTTATTGTATTTATGCCGCCTCGCCTAAAAGCCTTCTTCCTATCTATCGAAGATCATTGTTACTTATGTCAGACTAAGGAGCGGAGATATCGTCAAAGGTCGGCTCCCGGACGAATTAAAATTGCTCTCTGGAAGAGATGCTTATATTTATTTTATAAATAACTTGAATACATTTTGCTGCCGAGCTGTTTCTGAATGCGGGACAATAAAAAGGTTTTCGGGACGATTATAGGTACCGATATTAATGCGGGAAATGGATTGGTAATACGACATTAAAAAGTCTAATAAATCCTAAAATAAATTATAGTAAATCCTAAAAAGAAAGCCTAACAAATATAAAATATTTGTGGAAATCATCAAACGCCCAAACCAAATAAAGTTTAATATTTATAAACAAAGATAAATAAAAACCTAATTTATAAAGATCTGACAAGCAAATAATAAAATTTTGTACATGAAAATATTATAAAAATAAAGAAATGTAAAATATCTGAAAGGCGCCCTCGTGGACCAGGAGTCTGGAGCAATCGCTCCATTGCTCCATGCCACCACACGGCCCTGCGCAGGAGGTTAAATGAGGAAAGATCGAGTATTCCACTCTAAAACTAAGAATATTAATTTGGAAAAACACTTGAACATTAAATAAACGAGTTATTTCAATAAAATACTTCTTTTTTTTAATGGAACCCCTATATTTTTTTAGTCTATGGCATAGAAAATGTATTTCTCTTTAATTAATCATTCTGATAATGTGGGTCTAAAACCAGTATTAAAAAAGTTATTAAGATTAAAAACAAGTAAATCACAAGCAAACCAGATATAATTCCGGTGTTTCATAGCCACTTATTTTATTGAGATGAAATAAATCAAGCCTTAATAGCATTTAATACTTATCTGTAATAATAATTAGTAATAATAAGTTAACTAAGACTTTTAACGTTTATTTCATCTCAATGTAATAGGTGGTTATGAAACATAGGAATTATTATTGTTTTACTACGGTTATGCTTTTATAATAAAGTTATAATAACTTTTTTAATACTGACTTTAGACCCATAGAACCATTATGATTTATTAAAGAGAAATACATGCGATACTATGCGATAGACTAAAAATATAGGGAGTTCCATTTAAAAATTAGTATTCTTTTCAAATAACTCGTTTATTTGATGATTTCCAGTTGTTTTCAAACTGTTTTGCAATTTAATATTCTTAGTTTCAGAGTGGAGTACTTGATCTTTCGTAACTCCTATAATGAACAAGTTAGCAATACTTTAACAGTTCCCAAAAACATCCTGTATCGCAGCTTCGACTTTGCTTTTGACATTTAAATTTGATTAAAAGTTTAAAATATTTTGTACTTTAACTAGACTTCATAATAAAGTAAAAATTGATGTTAAGTGTGAATTTTCACACATTTCAGGGTTTTGCAGGTATTTAGTAAGTAAATGATGATTATTTGGGATGCCAAAACAAATTTTATATTAAAATTTTTGTTTTGTTAAGTTTAAATCGAACGCCTAATACCATTACTTAGGTTTCTAAATATGTGCGGTATTTTTTTTTTTTATACAGCAAGGTTCTTTAAGATTTTGAAAATTGCGCCTATGGCTTTCATTGGTTGTTATAAGCTCTGCCCCTGGTTTTTTTTTTCCCACTGGTTATTAAATTTACGCTTTTAAAAATTAAATGCAATATTGACCAAAATATAACTAGAATTTTGAAAAAATAATTTAAACATAAAAATGCAAAAAAAAAGCAAAAAAAAATATTGTCTCTTCTCGTGGGGATCGAACTGACTTAGTTGGGTGAAAAAGACAGCGCAAGTACCACTACACCAGGAGTAAGCCTTTCGTTTGAGCGTGTTACAAAGCTATAACTTGTGTACATTATTAGCCAAAAAAACACAAAAAATGCGTTTTTTTTCCAAAAACATAATCTGATCAAAAATTCCTTTTGTACTATTCCGGTTCACACCAATGTACATTACTTAGAATTTTTTCAGATTTTTAGTTTAAACCATCTGGACTACAGGGTGTGGGACAAAAATTTTTTTGCACAATTTTGGCAAAAATCGCTTCAAAATAATTTATTTTGCAAAAATAAAAATTTGATCGTTAATCCACGTACCAAGGGCTTTCATTTGATACCCTACTCAGAATTATAAAAAAATATTTTTATTTTCGACGAGCACATATTTGTTTATATTTTTAGGGGGATATGTTTTTTAGATGTTTTAGTATTTTTCCTATGTGCGGGTCAAAGAGTTGTATAAGCATGCCGAATTTCAACTCTCTAGGTTTAGCCGCTTGGCTACAATTTTTACCGAACAGACAGACAGACAGACAGACGACAAAATGACGGTATAAGGGTTTTTTGGTCATACCTACAAAACCCTAAAAATGGTTATAACCTTCATTTTGCGCACAACACTCTCCACTGATGTGATGACAAGTGTGTGCACGTCGTGTGTACGGTAGTGACATGCATATGCAAGTCTGCATCAACATTGGTCAAATCCCTTTGACGTGTGATAACAATACCGCCGCGGAAGAGAACCTCAGTCAGCGCCAAGCTAAATATACGATGGCTGTGACTTGTAATGTGTTGTCTGTACAGCACTATACGCGGAGCTAGACAAATGAAAACATTGGCCATCAATTGGCACACCGTCTGTATGCCCCTTAACTGAATTGAGTATCTACAAGTGACTGATGTAAATTGACAAGAAAAACTTTTGTACGAGGGTTGCGTCTTATATTTCGGTATTGCACTAAACTAGTGCTGCCATCTGGCAACTGACGCTTCTATCATAAAGTTTGACAAGTTTGACGGTGTACCTACTTAGAACGTTTAGACGTACGAGCGCTATTTGTGTTAACAGTAACTTGAAAAAATTAATCTCGGCTAAAAATGGAATTAAATTGTGAACATTTTCGAGCGATTATTTTTTACAACTTTCAACGTGGATTAACCCAACAACAGTGTATCGATGAACTTAATTCGACTTTTGGCGATGAAGCACCATCAAAGACGACTGTTAATCGATGGTTTGCCGACTTCAATCGTGGCCGTAGTCCGTTTAAGGACGTATTTCGTGAAGGTCGTCCAAAGTCGGTCGTTGTTCCGGAAAACATTGATGCTGTGCGTGAACTGATACTGCAAGATCGTCATGTGACATCGTGAGATTGAGGTATCCTTGGGCATTAGTGGGACCAGCATTACATCCACTATTGCATGAACATTTGGCCGTCAAAAATATGGTTCGCGTTGGATCCCACATAATATGACAATTGCAGTGGAAAAAGTGCTTCGAAAATTAGTTCAAACACATGCAAAAGTGTATTGATCTTCATGGAGAATATTTTGAAAAATAAAAAAACCACTTTTGTTGATAATTATTTTTTTTTTATCTCAAATCCCGAAATATAAATGGCAACCCTCGTATTTGTCCACTCATAGATGGCGTTACCTGACTATAGTCGTTTTATTTCTTTTACTCCTAGAACATAATTAGGCCGAAAACTTGTGGTGCCTGTCTCGTGCATCTGTATCTTATGTTATATGTGACGGTATGCAAACTATTGTGTACAGTTTACTTTATAATAATAATAATAATAATAGTGGGTCGTTATGAATATTTCTATTATGATTTTCAAGTGCACTTCCCACTGCACCTATTGAAATAAATGCTAGACCAGCCTTCCTTCCATTTATAAATTCCTGGCGCCGCCACAGATCGTCTTGTATTCCCTGTAAAAGTATCCTGAACCGAAACAGCAATACTTTACAGAAATATATAAAAATACATAAAACACATTTTAAAATCTTTATCAAGCATCATTCAGCGATCGTAACTTTAACAAAGAACACCGTTTCGCTCGTTCAGTTTTGCTCAATAATATTCAGCGTAAGTCTTAGTGTGGAATAGAGATTTGGTTTCGGTTCAATAACCGGTGCCTCTTAACGCATCGTTGCTTGCAATATAAATCGGCGTTTCTCAAACTGTTTTAACCACCGCTTTGTGTGATGTAAATAAACCGCTCTTACTGCTGACATAATACCTTTACAAATATCAGTGGTATGATCAGAGTTTCTCAATAAGTTACTCTGTTGGATGAAGATAGTTTTGTAGATTATGTTTGAGTTTCATAGTTGAATTTCTAGTTGCAAGTTTTATGGAAAAGAACTAAGTATTACTCCCTCTGTCCCAAAATCACTTTTATTGTATAAGTTTTGTTCCAAAATACTTGTCACATTTGAACAATAATAGTAATACAAACGAAATCTTTATCCAAACTAGAACTTATATTTATTAAACGTAACTAAACAAAGTAATTTCAGTTTTTGCCAAGCCAAATTGCTTTTATGTAATCCTACTTGGAATGATGATATTGCTATTTGGAAGACGATTTTCTCTACACAATTTTTCTTTATTCATATGTATAATTTTGTAAGCATTACTTTTAGCTGGCATGACTACACTTTCCATACATGTTTGCAATGTTAAGTAGCATTCAACTTTGTCATTGTCATTTTGCCGAAAGCTATTTTGACTGCCTCAGTTAGTTCATCTACGTTTGATAATGTATCCAAACCGCATCAGCAAATCCGATATCCGCATCCGAACCACATTCACAACTTTTGCAAATAACAATACCCGTATCCGATCCACATCTGTATATATTAAAACTACATCCTCATTTTCATTGATTGTCCAATATACGAAATATTTCAATAAAGTGGCTTTATCTGTCTTACACTTTTAATAAATCAGTTTACATTGCATATACAAGGTGTCTCAAAAGAAATTTTATATTTATTTAGCTTACTGCGTGAACGCAACGTATCCGAGGGGCGCGGGGGTTATGTCAATCGGTAGCCTGGCTCTTGGGAATTCAGTCGCTATAGAGCGTTTCTCGGGAGCAGACCGCGCGTTATGCGTGCGAGAGTTTTACAAAAACGGTGATTCGGCGACTGTAGCGCGTTGAAAATTCTGCAGTATTCGAGGTTTTCGCCACTTAAATGATACGCCAAGCATTCCTCTCATTCGACATTGGGTTAAAAAGTTTGAAGAGACTGGTACAACGCTGTATAAATCAAAATCCGGGCGACCTAGGTCATCAAGAACGGTAGAAAACGTGGAGAATGTTAATCAGTCTGTTCGTGACGACCCGAACCTTTCAATTCGGAAGCGCGCAAGTGCTTTAAATGTGCATAGATCATCATTACATCGCATTATGCACAAAGACCTAAAGCTGCACCCCTAACAAAATTCAATTGGTGCAAGAATTAAAGCCCCAAGATGCCAGTCAGAGGCTTAATTTCGTAAATCAGGTGATTGAGCGATTTTCAACGTTTACCAACATTTTGTTTTCGGATGAAGCTCATTTTCATCTTAATGGCCACATAAATAAGCAGAACTGTTGCTACTGGAGTGCAACGAATCCGAAACGCAAAAATCAGAAACCCCTACATTCGCTTAAAGTGACCGTATGGGCTGCGATGTCGGCGCGAGGAATTATCGGCCCTTACTTTTTTGAAGACGAAAGGGGGCGTGCAGTTACAGTGAATTCAGAGCGTTATGTGGAGATGTTAGACAACTTCTTGGTACCTGAACTGCAAAACTTTCCTGGCTATAACCAAAGAACATGGTTCCAACAGGACGGAGCAACTTCACACACGTCCAATATGTCTCTGCCACGTGTTCGTGAAATTTTCTCAGGCAAATTGATCTCCCGGAGAGGTGACATAAATTGGCCTCCACGCAGTCCAGATTTAACCCCTATGGACTTTTTCCTATGGGGTTATCTTAAATCTAAAGTTTACGCCAATAAACCGACTTCACTGGCGCATTTGAAAGAAAATATCCGTCACGAAATGGCAGCCATCCCTGAGTCCACCTGCCGAGACGTCATAAGTAATTTTACTGTTAGATTAAATGAGTGCCGAGAATGCGAGGGTCTACATTTAGACGATATTATTTTTAAGAAATAAATCCCCAAAAAGTGTATTTTAATAATTAATAAACATTTTTTCTATATACGGCTTACTTTTTTTTTAATCGATCCACTAAATATAAAATTTCTTTTGAGACACCTTGTATATCACACAGTTCTCTACTTCTTTACCACTTTCATCACACACTTTACCAAACTTTTTTCAAATTTGTGATTTTTCTTCTTTTACTTATTCACCACTACTATTTTTTTTTATTTTGTTTTTCAAATCTGTTTTCCTTCGTTGTAATATTGCGATATAATCTATAAAAACTACCAGTCACACAAACCACGTGCTTAAAATAACTGAAAAGGTTTTCATCCACTCGTTCCGGTATACCGGACAGATTCATCTATACATATTTTTCACCTTTCTTTTGCCCAGCCTGTATAATTTTAATTACAACAGTTACTCAACAACATTAATACTTATATAGTAATTTCAATACTTAATTGGTTTAATTTTAGAAACAAGTTATGTTACTTTTGTCTACTAACTACAATATTTTACTTTTTAATTAGTTTCATTATTTAGTTGGCAACCGTGTTGAGAAAATAAAAAATAAAAATGTTATTTGGGCAATAATATCTTACGGGCGACCTCCATTTTCAGTACCACTTTGCAGAATGTCACGTGACTACAAAAAGCTCTTTGTCCCAGTTTATTTGTTTACACTTGTTTTTTTTGTGCTAACAAAATGTAGTCATTTAATTTGTAAACACAAAAATTAATTATCTTTAAACACATTTTTTAAATTAAATTTAAAAAGATTTGTAGAAGTCACATCAATTTTTTAAAAAATTATGATTTATTTTTTTTACATTGTTAGATTATTTGTTGCTGTAAAGAATATAAATATTTTGAACTAAAATCACCCAAGATGGAACTCTAGAAAAATCGATCCAAAAATTATCCAGACAGGTTAGAAGAACTATCTTCTTCTTCTTCAACAGTATCTCATTTCGAAGTTAGGGAACCATCTGTCTATTCTGTCCTTTGATACAGCAACTCAGAATAAATCTTTTAGAGGTGTACCTGAACCATTTTTGGAGTTTATTTAGCCATGAAGTTCTTCTTTGGCCAACTTTTTTCTTGTGTGGGATCTTTTTTTGAGTGTTTGTTGTAGCTTATACTTTTTTCCTTTTATGTGGCCTAGATCAATGTTGCTCAAACAATCTGATGTTTCGTACCGGTAGGTTTTATTTCCAATGTATCACGTACCGGTACTATACTTATGCCATATCTTATACCAGTGTTTTCAATCTTTTTACTCTCGTGGCACATTGTCCAAAGAAGAAAAATATCGCGGCACACCTACGTAGTTACAGAAGAAGACATTTTGGATGCAGATTTCAATTCGATATAAAAAGATTCTTCGTGTACTTTATTCTTATAAATGGTATTGTACGTATATTCGGACAATGATGTTAAAATAATCACGACGCTAGTTGTTTTTTAAGAATTCGTGGCACATTTGGAAAATTTTGCGGCACACTAATATGCCGCGGTACACCCTTTGGGAAACACTGTCTTATACTATTGTTTATTTCTTTTCTGGAAATTCGCCACGGGACTGGCAGCTGATGATCCATATTTAGAGTAGTACCCAAGCAAACATTTTTATACGGGCCAGTATTGTTGAAGCACATACTCCCTGGTATTGAAAGTAATGGGCCAGTACCCCGGTGTCCCCGTGGCCGTTAGCTGGACGCAATGGGCCATTGGCGTATCAGTTGCCGGCCCAGCAGCTGTAAAGTGCAAAATAATCGCATTAAATGCTGGTAAAGTACTTCGTATAGGAGGAGTGCGAAATACAAATGTGAAGTATATTATTAATACTGACGTTGCACAAACTTTAGGTGCCAGCAATTTACCAACAGAAATAACAGTTTGCCGGCATTCGGCCGATGGTTAAATGTTTGCTGGGACTGGTCTAGATATTGTAATTTTCACTTCTTGATGGTGTAAATCAGTTCTCGAAGTGTTTCTATTCTCTACAATAAACGTCGGTAAACCCCAATCTCAAAAACTTCGAATCTCGAACCCAGATTTCGAAGGCTTCCACTTTCTTTACATTACTTTGAAAAAGTGTAAATTTTTTCATAGTGATGAACTGGCAATATATCTTACTATTCCCTTGCGCAGTTGTAAGCTTAGTCAAAGGTCATTTCATTTTTACAAACGCCTGTTTTGCCTTCTTTATACTTACTTAATCCTAAGCTTTTAATACTTTTCTGTGTCAGGCTTGCCTTCTTTATACGTGTTTTAATTCCATGTTGACGGTTCAATCTGCCATTTATCCACGTTCCTAGGTGGATAATTGTGAGGTGGTTCCAAGGTGAGAAACTCTTAACATTTGCCTATCATTCAGGGTCAAGTCTCCGGAGGTTATACCTGCTTGTTTTGCTAATAACCATGTATTTGGTCTTATTTGGTCTTGATTTAGTTCCGGCTAATTTCAAGCATAAAAAAATCTTGGTTGCAAACGGTTTTCTTCAAAT
Organism: Liopterus haemorrhoidalis; assembly: GCA_963971575.1. Classification (NCBI taxonomy): domain Eukaryota; kingdom Metazoa; phylum Arthropoda; class Insecta; order Coleoptera; family Dytiscidae; genus Liopterus; species Liopterus haemorrhoidalis. Next base: position 3,874,432 of record OZ020614.1, read on the forward strand.
GATGAGCTAGACGAGCATTGGTGAACGGCTATTTTAAAGGTCTAGACAATTCGCATTTCCAGGATGGGATCTTGGCATTGGAATATCGCTGGATAAAGTGTTGAAGTTGAGATTATATTGGAAAATAAAAGTAATTTCAAAATGAAAGATACAGTCAAAGATATAACAACGAATGGGGGTGAAAGGTTACCGAAACAAGATTTATCATGGACGTTAAAAGAAAGGAGAAAAGGGGAAGACAGAAAGAGCAGGATGGAAGGAATCCGAAAAAGGGTTGAGCGAGGTCAGGATAGACAACAGTGGAAATCGGAAGATATCGGAAGTGCATTTTTAACCGATAACAATTTATAATTTTAAATAAAACTGGTGAGATGTTAATGAAAACCAGTAATAGATACTAAATGCAATTTATCCGAGACATTTACAAATTTTTATTTCGGAGAATGACTTCATGTTGAAGAATTACTTGTCCCACTCTTTGAACCGAAGTTGAAATAATTTGTTTAATAAAGGAGGAAAGTTTCTAGTGTATTTTTGTGTGCGACACTGGTTGGTGTCAGGTGGTGTAGATGGCTCTAACGAGGACGAGTATTGCGTATTGCGAGATTTTATTTCAGTTATTTGTGCGTAAAATCTAAAACTCACGCCCTATGGGGTTTTATTAGCAAATCCTTATCGATTCGGTGTACAGTTTCTTTTTACATTTTCGCATCGTTTCAAATTTCCTGATAATATTTACAGATATATTTTATTTTCTTTATAAAATTTCCACGAATAAAATATTGAAGATTTTTATGTTACACATTTATTTATTGATTGTTTTATTTTAAGTAAAGAGTTTTGTAAATATTTTCTAGTCCATTAGCGAACAGAACAGATAACCCCATGTATGCTGATAGGATTTTTAATAATAATATTAAATCTGTTCTTCTATGTGAGCCAACGGAGTGGCCGAGCGCGTTGAGTCGTGCGGTTTTAGACTGTTAGAAACAGGCGTGACTGGGCGACCGGTGGTTCGAGCCTGCTTCATTGGTGATATTATTCGGGCGAGAATAATATGTTTACATTACTCTCATTTTCACAATCATTCACCCCTCATCCAGGTGTAGGAGCTCGCCCCCTGGCATCGGCGATTAGCCTCGTTGCAGAAATATAGGCCGATGTAAAATAAATAATATAATACTAATGTTCTTCTAATAATGCGTGCGTTAAGTGCATACTTTGCGCACGGGGTAAAAAAATCCAGTTTTTCTTAAGATATTATTTATGTCATATAATATTATTCATTTGTTATATTCCGTTACATATTTTAGGGATAAAAAATAAATAATAAACCCTACATTCTGTTTAATTTTAGAACTAATTTACACTCTGTAATTAATGATATTGTAGTCACTCTATTAGAAAAGGACATGTTTCGTAAGTTTGTGTTTGTATTTTGTATATTGTAAATCACTTAGTTCGTAATTGCCTATTTCATTAATTAACTGGTTTTCACTTATAGCACATTTGGAAATTAGGTCCTTTATGAATTTGATGTTTACTTCATTGCGCATGCCTGCAACCTTTTTGTATAAAGAATGGGATAGATATATCACAGGTACCAATTATAGGTAAAATGCGTTACAGGTCAGTACCGTAACAATTATATTTTATAACGAATTACAAATTAAATTTTGAATTTTAATCAGATTGTCAGTTGATCTCCCGAGTAAAAATATCTAATATTTGAAGCGAAGTCCTACAACAGTCGTACAACAGTCACCGTTTGAATGTTTATAATGAAATTATGTAAGACCGAGTTTTTCCGCCGAACGGATGGTATTTAACCGGAGTTACGAAGATGAAGTTCGAAGAACGATCAATTCATAACACTGGTCAACAATGAATTTGCATCAGCTTTAATTTTAGGTGTACTATATGTAGTTTTTCACGCTGATTCCAAATATGTGCTTAGTTTTTCTCCAGCACGTCTGGATCTTCAGATGTGGGTGTGCCATTTTAGCTATAACATATACCTTCTTCTTTTTTAAAATCATTTAATTGACTCAAATTACCTTATATAATGCCTAGAAATAGCAAATATTCACCGTTTGTTACGTTTGTGAGCAATTTACGTCATCAGCGCAGCGAAGAAAAATCATACCAGAAATTTCGAAAATCTACTAATTGTATTTTGGTTGCCCATTGGGAGATCAAGACAAATCGTGGGCGCCACATGTGATTTGTAATGGATGTTGCAGTTTATTACGAGATTGGATCAACAAACGGAAGCCTTCTTTTCGATTTGCTGTAACTATGATCTGGAGAGAGCCAAAAGATCATTACAATGACTACTTTTGCTACTTTTGCGCTCTTAATATCACTGGATTTTCGTCGAAAAATAAGCACCACATTGTGTACACGAATTTGGATTCAGCTGTCAGGCCGATTCCTCACGACAGCTCCCTACCTGTTCCAGTGCCACCGGTTGATGGATTAGATTCTATGAACGATACTAATGTAGACGAGTGTACGGCTGATGATGTACATCAAGACGCGGCCGATGCCAATTTTATATCTAATGACGACGACAAAGGTTTTTACGCAGGGCGAACTCAATGATTTGGTCAGAGACTTGTCTCTCTCCAAGGAGAAAGCTGAACTTTTGGCATCACAACTGAAAGAAAAACATTTGCTTGCAATTGGCGTCAAAGTATGCCACTATCGAAAGCGGAACAACGATTTATCTAGATTATTCACTGTAGATGGACCATTGTGCTACTGTAGCGATATTAATGGCCTTTTCGAAAATATAAAATATAGATATTCAAGTGATGGAAACCCATTATCAAGAATTTTGGAATGAAAGCATTCCAAATGATGAAATCATTTGTGATGAGCCAGAAAATTTCTTACGAAAGGAAGTCATACCCGCAGAGATTTTGATTGATTCGTGTGATAACAACTTTGCATTGATTTCTATTGATTAAAAAGATCATAAATACATTAGTGGTGTTTGAAATAACAAATCAGTTCAGCATAGATATCAAACAATACATTATAGCTGGATACTGAGAAACATGAAATGTACAAAAATACGAGTTCATAATATCTCAACAACCAGACGTGCTGAAAAAAAAACTGAAAGTAGATTTGAAATCAGCGGAAAAAATTGATTTAGAAAAACGTATTTTTATTTCTGATGCTTTCAAAAAGTTTTTTTTTTTTTGACCGGTGTAATTATTGTTTGACAATAGTAATATTAATATAATATTCCTAATTTAAGCGTGCAAGAGTTCAATCTAATATTATTTAATTTATATAATTTGTAGACGTTTAATGAAAAAGTAATTTGAAATATTGACCCGAATTAGTTCCTTTCAGACGCTGAAATCAGTGGACATCAACCTGTGACCTACAGGTTATAAAGTGACCTTAATTGATTCATATTAATTTAAAACTAGCAAAAATCAGACCAGGCAATGACCTGAATAGTCTACGTATATAATTGGCAATAATTCATGTATGCAAGACAGAGAAGTCATTAAAAAATCACGAACCGTCTAACCAAATAAAGCGATCACATTATGCGACCTAATGTCACATTATGTGATTGAAGCATTGTTTTTTTTTAATGGTTAATTTAATGGTAGAGTCTAATTCTTTGAAAACAGGAATAGTTTGATGGTTATAATGGGAATTATATATTTGATTAAATTATTTCTACATAGATTTCTGTATTAACAATAAAATAGGAAAAACTTTCCCATCAGATTTTTGTCAAAAATATGTTAAAAAATCAGCCGTGGCCACCACAGGACCGACCGACATCACAAAGTACTAGTTTTTTACCTTCAATAATTTTCTTCATTAATAAGAAACATTGAGCTTTATTTTATGTGAGTGAAAATCAAGATAACTTCTTAAAGCCTACAATTTTTAACGAACTCTTTGGGAAATCAGCTGTGGCCACCACAGGACCGCCATCATAAAGTACTTGTATAAAATACATTCTAGCAGCACAGTAGAAATAACTTGGACTAATATTTTCTAACAGGGATATTCAGATCAATTCTGTAACTCAGTTACTATGATTATAGTAACTAATATTGTCACTATGAGCAAGGTCAGTTACTATCATGAATGAAAGTCATTATACTTTTTATAATATTTTATCTTGTAGTAACGTTACTACACAGTAATTTTTACAGAATTGATCTGATTATTTATCATGATCATGGAAACGTTACATATAAGTATGAAAAAATAGATACTTAGAAAATATCGAAAAATTTTTAGTTTCATCAAAAAAATGTCTCAAATAAAATTTATTTATTGCTTTTATAGCAACTTTTGTTAACCAAACGTTAGTCAACTCGTGCCATTTATGTCAAAAGCTTAAATATGAAATTTTATAAACATTCTTTTAGCCGAATTTGCTCTGCATGTGTACACAGACAGACAGACGGACGGACGGACGGACAGACAGACAGACAGACAAACAGACAGACAGACCGACAGATATCACGCTAAAAATAGTCAAAACGTTATGTAGGGATCTCAATTTGTGGAGATCCATCGAAAAGTCAAAATCGGTATGATCACAATACCTCCCTTATATATGTTGGCGGTCGGTAAAAAATGTTGTCTCCATTCTATTACGCAGTGTGATTAATGTAAACATTTGAAAAAATTCAGAGTAATGCAAATTGATATGAACAGAAATAGTTCGATCGGAATTTGTGATAAAAACCAAAAAAACAATAATTTGAAAACAACGTATTTCAAGCATAAAAACATAATCTGCCTAGAGATGGCAATAAAAATTAATTAATCGATTAATAAATCATTTCATTAATCGAAATGTTATAATCGATTTTCGATTAAATTGGTTGAAAATAATCGATTAATAGATTATGACAGTGGTTCCCAAACTTTTTCGGTTCCCGACGCCCTTAATGTATCAGGATTTTTCCGCGGCGCCCCATGTCAAAACATTGGTTTAACTAACGCAGTAGAAGGAATATTGGAACGTTTTCGCGGCGGCCCTGTAGCTCTTCCACAGCGCCCCAGGGCACCGCGGCGCACAGTTTCGGAATCGCTGGATTATGAAATAAAAAAAATATATATATACACTCGCCGACAAAAAATGGGCTGTCTTAATGTTGTATGTTTAAGGCCGCGAACATACAGAAAGCCGGCACCGGCTTTACTGGCAACAAGCGCTGATCTGCCGCAGTATATGTCCATGTTTTTAAATATAATCGCACGCGCTGTGTACTGGTCGGCGCCGGTCGGTGTCGGCTACCCGCTTACCGAAACGTTTAAGCAGTTTAAGTAGTTTATTGTCAGTGCCGAAGCAAAAAAATATTTAAAAAATCTTGCGTCATCTTCTTTTAATTGAGGAGAAAGGTGGTGGTATTCCCCATATTTACGTCTCTCTTGGTTTATTGCATGTATATCTTTTCTTTTTGGTTCCATTTTTAATAATAGTGATTCTGTTAAAAACAACTCATCCAAAGATGAATCAGAACTCGCCATTTTCACTTATTTCAACATATAATTGAGCCAATATACAAAATAGTAGCTATACGCTTTCAAAACTAGTGTTCAATCTATGCTAGGCCGTTATAATTAAAAAATGTACGATAAATAGGAAAAAATAAATAAAAACTTCAATATATAGGTTATGTCATCTGTCAGTGTCACATGCAGTATCAGCATTCAGCGTGTGCTCAACCAGTAACCCAGTACGCTTGTTTTCGGTACCGATTGTTAGCGCTGATTTACCAGCTGTCGGTATGTTCGCGGCCTTAGGCTGATAACATATTATTTAACCGTTTTATTAGGAAACTATAAGTAATGGAATGTAAGGCAATCTCTGCATAAACAAATATTTTTTGTTGCTAATTAAACAGGCTGTAACAATAAAAAATGCCCGTTTGAACCAAGACTATATAATATTGCATATTAAGTACACACAAATAAAGTAAGTTTTAACACAAATAATTCATTGTTAAAATAAATTTTTGCCATTAGTTACCCATCACCACGTCGCCTTCGCACCCTTGCCCGGCCATCATGCATACCCAAACTTAATCTGGATTCGTCGCTAAAGTCTACCGTATTCCATTCCTGGTTCCATTGTGGTCGTTCTCTGCACCACTCCAGTCGGTTACGTCAATGCTCAGGGGTTCAGGAAAACAGTTCAAAACTTATGCGGCGATAAACGGTTCGCATCCCAATAGGCCTTCCATGTTTTGTAAACTATTGGTCCGCAATCACCCTTTTGGAAGTGAAGCAATCCCTTAGAGTCAAAAGTCTAAGGCGGCGATCTTCGCGTTCTGTGGTTTTTGGGCGACGTCCTCCTCCTGCTCTTTGTGTTCGGTCTTTCTGGAACCATGCCCGACAACAACCCACCACTTCATTAACACTCCTATTCATCCTAGTGGCAATTTCTCTAAAGGATTACCGACTTTTGGCAGACCCACTATTCGCCCCCAATCAAACTCGCTAAGTTGATGAAAATTTGCGTGTCTTCTCGCTCTAGGCATAATGAAGACATCAAAGAAACTCTTAGGTATGTACTGTACGAAAATCAAATGCTCACTGTAGCTACAAAATTCCACTGTCGACTATTATGTTTTAAAAACAAAAACGTGTTAAGACAAAAACCAGTGTATCGATATGGTTGAAAAACTGATCGTTTCTAGTCTTAATTTAAACAAACCTGTATCCAGAAAATTACTGCGATATATTCATAAAAAAGTATTGTAAAGCGGTAATATTCGATTATGTAATTCCTATGTTTCTTTAAAAATTTTGATTTAAATTCGTTGCTATATAACTATCACTAAACATACTTGTATCAAATATCACTTGACACGTTTTACATGTTCGGACTACCGCGTGAGATAGATTATATTTGACAGTGGTCCAGTTGAATTGTCCACCAGTTTATATGAAGTTTTATGTAGACTTATACTGTTGAATTGGGTAACATCGTATAAAAACTGTAGAGTGAAACAATGACCCAAGTATACTGTGTTCGAAACTAAGTTTCATTGAAAATTGGAAAATATTTCACACTTGACACTGTGTGACCCTTGGAGTTTATTAGCTAACCCCGAGGACTTAATGTTAGAACTTCTTGTTGTGACCCTAAATGTCGAACTCTATAACTGTCAAGCCTACCCACATTATAATTTGCAGCTCTACGTTTTTTTCAACTAATTCTCCTTTAACACAAATACCACCAAATTATTTTTGATATACTGAGTTCAATTGAATCTAAAAGTGGATCAAACAAAAACAGTCCTCGAAAATTGTAGGCATTTGTAACTCTTAATTTGTTATGACAACTTGCTAGCGAAAAAAAAAGGACGATACTCTTAAAATCGAATAGTCTCTAGATCTATTAGTTCGTTTTGCAAAAACTTTTAGTATAATAATATAAAGGCGGTTCTTTTTTTTTAAATGAAAATGTCAAATTGGATATATTTGATATAAAATTGACATTTTATAATTAAATATATCTCTTGTTGATGCTGGTATAGTGCACACGTGGAAAGATTGTACTGCCGATAAGTAATTCTATCTATCAATAATTCATTACAGCAAAGATATTTTATTAATAACTATGAAATATTTATTTATTTTATTTATTTATTTATTTACGAAATTTGCTTACAGATGAAAATCCAAATAGCAAATAAAAAATATAACATAAACAAAATACATAGTAAAGAATACATAATAAAAAGATACATAGTAAAAAATAAACAATAATTTAGGCAAAAATAAGGGATTTTATTTGGCTAATAATATAAATGGTTCGCTATTAGTTAAATTAAAAAAATCAACAAAATATCAAAAAAGTGACTGCTAGCCTCTTGTAAGCTGGTAAATAATGTTTCAAAGATTTGTTTACTTACAGGTCCATTGTGAGGAATTCAAAACCATTAAAAAAATCATTAAATTAATCTAAAACGTGTTTTGTACCATACAGCAGCGTTTCTCAACCAGGGGGCCGTGAAAGCTTCGTCGGGGGGCCGCGAAGTCATATAATATCTAAGCATGAAATTATAATAGAAAAACGCTCAATTTTGCAAGATATATTCATAAATATATGACATTTATATTCATTAAAATATACCTTTTAAACTTATATAAAATAAATTATACTTATTTTGACAACTAATTTAAACTAATTAAAACGGTTCGCGTTGGAGGTACTTCAAGTACTTTCAAGGAGGTACGACTTGAACTTGCAATATTTTTTGGTTATGCTCCGAGCTACTGTTAGCTAAAGAGTAAGGATGCGAAAGTGTTCAAAATGGAAAGCATTAGCCCTCCAAATGAACCCGTAAATAAAAAAATTAACCTGTATAAAATTCTCGAGAGATAACTCCATTATACTTCCAATAGTAATTTTCATCCCTTTTTGAGATCTCAGAATTATCATTGATAGCCCAAAAGTCATCCTATTATCACCTCTGTCCTCCCATTTTACCATATAGGCCGTGTCTCCAACGCTATAGCTCTGAAATTTTAATAAATCCTCAATCAAAATGTATTTATATCAAAACTATTTATATAAAGATACAAAGTAACAAAATATAAACTATTTTAGATCATGTAGTACCAAGTAACTTCCAAATTTAACGTTATACCTCATCTTCAATAATAAAAAAATAATGTATTGGGCCCGGTAGTTCAATTTCAACCACCTGTATACTATTGATAAAATATTAATATATGTGTTTATTCTCATAAAGAATTATTTTAAGCAATTCGGTTCCTTATTTATTAATTGTTAATGGCTATATTCCTTAATGAGCTTTATCATGATTAACCATCTTGATATGTAGTGATACGTGATTTTTGCAAGTGGCGTCTTCATTTTTTTCTGACGTTTTTAGTTATTTTTAAGTGATAAAAGTGCAGAAAATACTTGAAATAGTGTGTTATAGTGTGGACTTTTGTGTTTGGAATCCATGCAGACCAAAATTGGAGCGACTGGAAAGGTATTTGTGGAAATTTTTGTTAATTTTATAATGTGAGTCATTGTTATGTAGAATGTGCTTCTATTGACAATATAAAAACACATTTCCCTAACGGTTCCGGGGTGTCCTCTGGAAGACACAGGGAGAGGTCTCTTCAGAACACTTTCCCCCCCTTACCGTAAAAAAATAAATTTAAAAAAAAAGTATACATATTATTTGGAATGCACCTTTTCTCAAATAATCTTGGAAGGGAGGATGCTTACATATAGTGAAAAGAATGCACGGGGCTAAAAAGGCTGAGAACCACTGCTTAATAATCTATTGCTAGTTATTTTATTATACGTGAAGGTAAATAAACTATTGCTTAACGGTTATGTAAACTATTTTATGGATTTATTTTATTATCTTTTTAGTTTATTGTTATCATTAATGTAAAAATTATTATATTATTTACATGTCTGTTTTAAGCATGTTCATACTTGTTCGTTGTATGTGAAAATAATATTGGGTAAGGGAGAGAAAGCATAAAATTAGTTTTACTACTGTAAAATGAGATACCATGAAGGATGTGTGGACTGAAACTAGCAACAAGAAACAGGGAATAGGGAGAATAATTTGACAAACCATGTAACATAGAAAGGTAAATAGATGGATTCAGAAGTTAACAGCTAAATTTCAAACTCAAGTTTCAAATTATTAAGTAGAATCAAAAAATTGAAGTGAAGTGTGAATTTTCACACATTTCAGGGTTTTGCAGGTATTTAATAGGTGTAAGAAGCCAACATAATTATTTGAGAACTAAAAGCTTCCATTTATTTTTTTAAAACCAAATTTAAATAATTTGCCAAGTATCCCAGCGTTTTTTTCTGCATTTGCTTCGTATTCAAGTCTTCATTAGATTAATAAAAACATGTTACAGTGTAGAGTCTAGTGTGGTGTTGTGTGAGTAACTCAGTTCGCAACTATTAAAAAAATATATTATTTTTTTAATATTTTTAATTCCAAAAATAATTTAATCATGAATTAAAAAAATAATTAATTTTTTCACACAAAAACTGCCATATTTTTCAAAAACACAATCTGAACAAAAATTCCTCTTGTACGTTTCCGGCTCAGATCAATATACATTACCTATAATTTTTTCAGATTTTTGGTTTAATCTTTTTTGGTAAAAGGGTGCGGGACAAGAACTTTTGCACATTTTTGGCTAAATTCGTGTTAAAGGAAACGAATTTAAAAAAACTATCTATCGTTCCGTAATCTACGTCTAAGAGAGCTTTCTTTTGATACCACACAATAAATTTTTAAAAAATATATTTTTTTTTATCAACGACACAAAAAAGTCGACATTTTTCGAAAAATTTATCTGATCAAAAATTCCTGTTGAACTATTTCGGTCCCCATCAATGTTCATTACGGAGATTTTTTTAAGATTTTTAGATCAATCAAAATAAGGTGGAGGACAAAAGTTTTTTGACACATTTTTGGCAAAAATCCAATAAAAGAAAATGATTTTTCAAAAATAAAAATTTGTTTGTTGATTCACGCATTAAGAGGTTTCATTTGGTATGCCACTCAAAACTAAAAAAAAATATGTATATTTTTATTAAATACATATTTGTTTATATTTATCACGCGTTGTATTTTTCTGAACTCTAGTTCTATAGTTTTCCTATATGTGGGTCAAAAAGTTGTAAAAATATGCCATTTCAACTTTCTATGTTCAGCCGTTTGGCTACTAAAATAATAAACATTTTACGAAGCCACCGTAGTTGATTTAAGGACACACAGATGTGGCACTATTCGTAACTCACTAATTTCCTTAAGCTGTAAACGCTACCTCGAACGTTAAAACAATTTATTAAACATATCCATAACGCACAGTGCACAGTCAGCTAATTTAAAGAGCTCTGAACGCAGCTTAACCTGTATCGCTCCTAAATTTAAGAAATAAATTAATTCTTTTAAATCAATAAAATACCCTCATGTAAGGTTGCCTATAAATCTGCTAACACTGAAATGTTGAGTATATTTCTGACAAGGTTTTACCGCGTATTTTGACTCTTACGATAACTTTTATTTATTTATTTTTTATTTGTATTTATTATTTACGACAATCAGGTACATTTTTATGTTTTTTTATAATTTTTATATTTTTATTATTATCATCATTTGATCAATTTGTATTTTCAAAATTATATTTTTCTATTTTCATATTTTTTTATAGCTTGATAATGCTCGAATGAGCGAAACTAGTCGCAATAACTTTAATAAAGATTATACATTATTAATATTATATTTATTCGGTGGAAATCCAAGAAAACCCCGTACAACTCCTATTACATAACCACCAATTATCTTATACATTGAGTATACCGTTTTTGTGTTTAAATTTAGGAAGAAAATAACGCTAGTAATATAAAAATTGTAATTGTAAAGTCATGTATTCGCCACAATAGATTTTTTTGTATTGTTCTGTAATGGTACAATGTATTGTTTAAAACCCCACACACTATGTTGAAGCTATAGTATCCGCCTATGCAGCTGGTTGAGATGAGACAAAAACAGACTGACAAGGTAATTGCACAAGCCCTGACCTCATGCAAGAAACCAGTCCAAAAGACATTCTGTCTTACTCCAGTAGAGCAGAGCGTGGAAAATGGCATCCAGACCGACGAGTATAGCACAGAGACACGGGCTGCATCTCAACATTCGACTCGCAACGACCACGGACACGGCTACGGCTACGGCTACGGCTACGACAACTCATAGCTAAAAATCAACATTCAATGGATTCGATTTATCACGGAATTTCAAAGATCTCTTCTCCATTTCAGGTTTTTGTGATGCAAAAAGGAGCAATTTTTTACGGAATACATCAAGGCGAGAAGCAGTACCGGACAAACGATTGGCATAAAATATAAATTTCTAGCTGTAACTTTACATTTTTCTCTTAGATAAATGTCAGATAATTTACTTATCTGGAAGTTATGGTTAAAAATACTGAAATAATTTAATTTATGCGAACTAAAATATTATGGTATTATCGAGCTACAAAAAGATATTCTGGACACAGGGGCGTCGCGAGCTTACCCTAGGGTAACCCTTCGTCCCGCATTTTAACATTTTGTCCCGCAATAAGATGCGTCCCGCAAAAGTCCCGCATTTTGGATTTGGGAGGTGAGGACCTTTTTTTGCTCTTCACTTGGATTTGGGAGGTGAAGACCTTTTTTTTTGCTCTTCACTTGGATTTGGGAGGTGAAGACCTTTTTTTTCTCTTCACTTGAATTTTGGGAGATGAGGACCTTTGTTTTTTCCGTCCCGCATTGCCTTCTTAAGAAACTGGTCACCCTAGCTTACCCGCAACCCCTAACAAATGGGCGCGAGTTTAAAAGTTGTAAGCAAAAACTAACTTTAAAATTTTGAAAAACAGAAGCGGGCCAAGATTCCCCCATGTGGTCCGCCTCCATCTTTTGAAAATCGAAAATGTTCTGCACATTCACTGGAAATATTAGGAGTACTGGACAATTTTTTCGTTTATTTGTTATTATTAATATAAAAACAAATCGAAAGAAAAACATGTACTTTATTGAGTAAAATAGTTTCCATCGTGATCTGTAAACACTCTTCCATTTATCAGGAAGAGAAAATATTCCCGATTTATAAAATTCCTGATTTTTGGCACAAAAAAATTGTTCCAGGGTCATTTTAACATGGTTCATATCTCGAAGTGTCTGTCTTGTTTCTTAACACGTTCGCGGACAGTACGGCTATAGCCGTCGAATATTTTTCCTAGCTCAGGTCATGACGGTCTAAACCGTTCTACTTTTTTATTCAAATATACAAATGACGGCTGTGGCAGGTTTTAATTCCATTTAAGTATATGAAAACTAGTATAAACTGTCCTATCAGGAACATACCAAACACAGTAAATGTCCTATTATAAACAAAAATCTAAAAAAGTGACATTTTGGGTACATCTCATTGTACAAAACTGTCCGTGAACGTGTTAAAAAGTGTTCCAGTGACCGAGATAAGTGATAGTCGGAAGTCTGGTGAGTAGGGTAGGTTCGGTAGACACTTCCAACCAAGCTCGGAATTTATTTCACGGCGCTTTTTTGATGCATGAGGTCGAGCATTGTCGTGTTGAAGAATAACTTTTCTTCTATTCACAATTTCCAGCCGTTTTCTGGTCAAATTCTGATTCAGTCGATCCAATTGTTCACAGTAGAGATCAGAATTAACACTTTGTCCCAGTTTTAACATCTCATAATAAATTATTCCTTTATAGAGCCTTTCAGATCGGGGTTTATCATCCAAGCATAAATTTTCTGATCTAAATATTCTATAGATGGAAGATCGTAAAAAAATCGAAAAAATAAAAAAGCTTTTTCAATTTTTATTTTATTTTATTTATTTATTTTTTATCCAATTCGCGTTTTTGGTACAAAACACGTTTTAGATTAATTTAATGATTTTTTAATGGAAAAAATAATAGCAAGCAATGGCAAATACTTTGTATAGTGTATTTTCTCATGTTTTTTCACAATAAAGTTTCTGGAAGAAAAAAACGGACAGAATTAATAGTTTCTCAAATTGTATTTCTGTGGCAAATCACGCTTTGAATGTTACCTCTTCAATATGGGTTGACCTTTGAATTTTTAAATATTTTGTCAAAATGATCGATTCCTTGCATTATCATTATTAATTCCGAACGGTTATTGAGCACGAGGGGTGATAATTAATCCAAAATCTTGGATGACCGGGCTGGATAGAATTATTTTATAGAGTTCTGGACAGCTGAGAATAACTGGTGCAGTCTTAGCAATATTGGACCCGAAGATGGGTACTGTTTACAAGAGATTGCGGTATATTATTGTTTTTAATATTTTCCAGTTAGAATTTAAATTAAGTATTTATTTCTTGTAGATCTTCTTTTACTCGATTTCTTACGTAATTTCTTTCATAACTTCTTGAGCCAATTTATATACATGCATAAAATGACGTAAGACTATTTCATTTATTAAAGAATTTTATTTTTTCTTTTGATGTTAAATTTTATTTCTTGTGCAAATTTTCTTCGGTAAATTACCATTTCCTAAACCAATTTAAACGTCTCTTTTATGCTGGACTGGGTAAACGAATGTCGGTTTACAAGTTGAATGAACTGACTGACGACAACTATCATTGCGTCCGTTTGTTTTCGACGTGTAACTTCGCATCATGTCGCCGCTAACTGCTAAGTGCTAGCGGTTCGTTTTTCTTAGTACGCTTATGATAATTTACTACTAATCGTTTTGACTCTTATTACAAATGTAATTATGGTTCAGTTTTTTTGAACTCATTGTCAATATTTAAAACTGGTTTTTAAATGGTTAGGATGAACACACTGTTAAATAAATGTTGGGTATTTAGTATATTGTTGAGAGAGTATATTAAGAAAGTTGTATTTCATATTTTACGAGTATATAATTACATTTTTTTTTTATTAAAAAAATAAAATTGCTTGGTAAACAGTGTTTATATACATGATAAAATAAGATGACCTTTGTTAAACTGAACTTGGATGAAACGAGTTACAGAATTACAGAATGAAAAATAAATTCAATTTAAATTTAAAAACTGTAAAATTACTTTTATCATTTTAAAGCACTCATGATGTTTCGCAAATTTCAGAGTTATCATGATTCTGTGGTCATTTGAAATGCCATTAGTGCCAGCTTCGGGTGACATAAGTCCTAGGTTCGAATCCTGGTGGGAACAAAAATATTAAGCTGGACTATTCGCGCGTAGGACTGTAAATTATTTTTGAAATAATAAACATTTTAATTTAAACTTAATATACAGTGCTGTGCAAAACATGTTTGAATATTGTTGCTTTTTTTTATTAAATTCAATCAGAATTTTTGTTTATTATTATTTTTATTATTAATAGTTATTGACTAGTTTACCACAAAAACAAAAATAATTAAAATTAATTGTTGGGGCAAAAAAAAGAATATCTATATAACAATTAGGTATAATTGGGCTGCGCAAAATATTTGCAACTCATGTCATTATTCGTTTGTTTACGTGAATTGACGTGCATTTTCGTACGAATTCGTTATTTGCGAGATTTACCGATTTTTTATTAGTTTTTTTTTTGTTAATTTAAAATAGTGTGATTGGAACATTTAGAACATACGAAGTTTATTTAAAAGGATAATATTTAAAATAATTTAAAAAATGGTATTAAGTATAATTCTGAAATAAAATAAAAAAATCTACTTGAATACAAGAACAGCATGACACAGAAAGAAATTTCTGAAAAGTATAAGATCCATAAATCTACAATTTCCCGCGTTGTGACGAGTGGAAGAGTTGAATCTTACCATAAGGGAGGACGATCCCGTAAAACAACGCGCCGGGAGGACTGTGAAATTAAAAATTAATTTTAAAAAATCCTGAAATATCTTCCAAAGAAATCAAAGACAGCCTAGGACTAGATTTAAATACATCAAATATAAGGCGACGGGCGATAGACAATAATCTACGCAGCTACAAAATAGCAAAAAAAAAAAAAACATTTGTTTCAAATAAAAATCGGTTAGCTCGTCTACAATTTGCAAAAACCCCCTCAAACTGGAGTTAACACAAATGGGGAACAGTATCATTTTCAGATGAAACAAAATTCAATTTGTGTGGAAGTGATGGCAAACCGAATGTCAGAAGGCCTGGAAATGAAAGATTTAATCCCAGATATACAAAAGGGAAAGTTAAAATTGGAGGTGGAAACGTTATGGCCTGGGGATGCTTCTCGGCACAAGGAATAGGTCCACTAAGACGAATTTATGGCAACATGAATGCTTTGGATTATAGATATTTTGCAAAATACAATGCTTCCGTACGCAGACTAGAATTTGCCACTTGTTTGGAGGTATCGCCATGATAACGATCCAAAGCATACGGCCAAGATCGTGAAAGATTGGAGCGAAGAGCAAAATATTGATGTTATTAAGTGGCCGGCACAATCTCCAGACCTCAACCCCATCGAGAATCTTTGGGAGATTTTCAAACGCCGAATAGGCAATCATAGATTTAAAAGCCCAGACGATTTGTTTGAGGAAGCAAAAAGGCAATGGGAGGCCATTCCAATTACCATAATTAATAATTTAATTCAATCAATGACTCGCCGATGTGCTTTAGTCATTAAACAAAAAGGTTTCCCTACAAAATATTAATTATTTAATATGAAATATGCAGGTTGCAACTGTTTTGCACATGCTAATTATTAATAATTTTATATTTTTCTATTGTTTTTCTATTATATATATTGGTTCACAAGATCGGTCAAACCTGTTTCAAACTTCAAAGGCAGCAATAATTATTGTAGCATGTGTTTTGTATATTACAATAACATTATGTTATTGTTTTAAGAGCACTGTCTGTGTGCAATTATGTAAATGAAAATGTTAGTAATGTTATTGTGATATTTTTTAATCAATTACTGGCTAAAAGGCAGAAAACTCTAATGCAAAGCAGACTTTTGCACACATGTCCTAAATTTATGTGGTCGATGCCAACCAGATGATTTACGGGTGAACAAAGTTAACAAACTACGAATGAGGGATGAAAAGATCAGAGTTAAACGTACAGACATCATAGAGGAAGTGTAGTAAAACTGGTTCGTCGGTATACTGTATACCGGTAGAAGGATGTTGAATAGAATCTGGGTTTACATTCCGGACAAATCCGTACTTTTGCAGTTTGACACTTGCGTTACACTTAAATAATACGGTGAATTAGTAGGCGTCCTTATTAATTCTCTGGTCAACTTATTTGGCTCCTTTTAACCACCAATATATAACACTAGGAGAAAAGCCCGTTATTCGACGGGGTAAAGGTAATCACTAAATTAAAAAGAAACTCTCGCTACAATATTAGAACAGTGGTGGCGTTTATCGATAAGTCATCGAACAAGCATTCTTTTTAAATATAATAAATTATCATGTAAATGCTCAGTTAGGCAAAGGAAATAAACTGATTAGAAAAAAGAAACTATAAACATCTGTAAAACAATTATAAAGGGTAGAGAATATTTAAGCTTCGTCCCAGATTGCAGAAACAGAAATTAATATGGAGCTACTGCTCATGTTAAACAGCAACTTAGGTTATTCATATTTAATAATTTCAGGAAAAAATTGATAGTAATAATTTAAAAATAAAAATAAGTTGTGTTAATTTGTTGGCAAGTACAACAAATACATTTTTTTGTAAAAAAAAGATTCGGACTGCTTTAGAAGTTTTCCATTAGTACTTCCATTGGTTATGTATGCCCTTCACCTTAACGTCAGTCGCACGGCATACCCGTGAAAAGGCTACATAGAGCTGCCCATGGCTGAACACTGCATTGGGCAGGTAAAATACGACTTTGTAGAAGTTATGAGAGAAAAACAAGAAAAACAGGCTACCAACCGATTAAAATACAGAAGAATATTAAACAGTGGGGATCGGGTATTGGTACGAAAGTACAGAGAAAAGAATAAATGGGAATTGGGTACAATTATAATAGAATTAGGAAAATTTCATTATTTAGTTTATATAAATGACAACATAATAAAAAAAACATGTAGATCATTTAAAATCACAAAGAAATTTTGAAAATAACACATCAGATTTTCTTTCCCTAAGAGACGAAAGAAAAACAAAAACATCTGTGACAAACATGTGGGATCCTTTAGCAGAGCAACGAAGATCAGATTTTCTACAAGGTTGTGAACAAAAAGAAAACGAAAGAACCAACTCCTTCAACGGGTCAGATTAGGAATGATATTACAGATTCATCAAGTGGTCAGGTACCAGAGAAGTTAACTCCGAAGAAAATGGATGCAGCGAGCAAACCCCCAGCCACACTACAGGAGTTAGTCTCACCAGTACCACAGCCACAACAGCTGAGACGTTCTGGAAGGATTCTGAAAGTTCCAGAGAGACTCCAGTATTGATGCAAGAGGGAGATATTATTATAGTTACATCTGAGACACCGTTTCCATGACGGCTGATGTAGGAAGTTGCCATGCAATGGTATATGTCATATGTAAAATAATGTCATTAAATAAATAAATACATTGTATATATTATAACAGAAATACATATTATTCGTACAGTTACAATAACTCCCAACTTGTCCTGGGTTTGACCTTGCGATTTATTAATCGTGATGGAAAATGTCAGTTTGACTGGAAACTGTCTTGTGTAAGATGAAGGGCAAGTCGGGATTGGTGGGAGCTAAATCAATCCTAGGAATGAAAGCTGGATTTCCTTGAGAAGATCCTGTTAAAACAGTGGCAGTTATTAGATTTTTAAACAATTTTGTCACCACCGGATGGTGACTCCCCTTTCACCTTCCACCAGTTGTCACTGTGTCAGTAGGCGTTTACGAAAACTCAATATAAATACAATGCATTTATCTAAAATCTATACTAATACAAGAGACAAGATTTGAGTGTAAGAAATTTGAACTTATCTCAGAAATTTCAGCACCGATTTGAAAAATTCTTTTACTTGTTAATAATAATACAATTACTATGTTTTTATTTCACTTTTTATTAAAATATTATAAGTTAAAACAATACGACTAGTTTCGTCTATTACGACATTTTCAAGTAAATATACAAACTTACATCTACGTATATATAGATACTCTACTAGGATAAGGATGATAGTGGGGGGTGTATTTTACAATTTTAGGTTTAATAAAGGGGAGGTATTTAAGTCTAATTGTTCATTTAATATATTTTCAGGATTTTTATGTTTAAATTTATTGATTTCTAGGGCTTCCAGTAAAGACAGTTTTTTGCCCTTATTGCATAGATGTAGCACCTTCATATCAATTAATTGGGGAGGGCTGTGGCCAGTGTCTTTTACTTGTGGAAAGCTTAGACTTTCTTAAGTGTTATATGATTTGAATCATAACTGTAAGACAAAATTGGAAGGGGCAATGAAAATAATATGATGTAATATAATAATAATATTTGTATTTGTGTATATGAAATCCACTTTCGACATGAGCGCACAGAAATATTTGTTGTCGAGACTACTATCCGCATTTACTGAAGTGCGAAACTTGCAGCGCGAGTTAGTAGACGCACCTTCATTTAAAACACAGTAAGGAATAATTTTCTGGGATGAGTGCGCTGATACAGACGCGTGCCTTGCGGTTCAGTGGATGTTTATTTTAATACTGTGCCATTCGTGCGATATAAATTCTCAGTACTTTTGAACAACCGTCGTATATTGTGGTTTATGTAAACTTCGTTTTAAATACATAGAAACAAATTTCTTCTAAAGTTACACGAAAATATAAATTTGTTTATATAAAACTAAAAACAATAAAAAATATCGTCCTCATTAAGAATGTTACCATAGTAACCTTTAACTTCCGAGTATCTGATGTACTGAAAGTTTTTTTTTTTTTGAAAGTTTTGTTGGTGATTCACAAAGGCAAAATAATTTCCAGGCCAATGTTACCTGACTGTTTTTATTTTATTATTCTTTGAAATAAAAATATAAAAAATTCGTATCTTTAAAGTTACTCTGTATTTATCTTTGTTGAAATATTTTGTTTTTATAACACCGCTTACATTTGTTGTCTAAACAAAAAATTAATATTGCATTACTATTTCTCTGAAGATAATATATTAATAGTCGGTCTGATGCACTGTTTAAATTTCAAGGTTCCGCGAAACACCCAACTACTAACAGTTCCGTGAAGAACTAATAAAGTTTTACTTTTTAATATGTTATGATAATAGTTATTACAAATATTTTGCCATAGCTCTGTGATAACACGGTTGCTACAGAATCATCGACGGGTCTTCAGACTCCAGATTCCCTGGAATTCATCATTTTTCGGTACTGTGCTGTCAACTCTGGGTCGACTCAGCCTCAAATATTTAACACTTAAAATATTGAACCGATCGAAACGTCACGTTGACCACATATTGTTCATATACTGTTTTTTTTCCACTGGTAGAGAACTATAAGAGCTACGAAGTTGTTTAAATTAAACAACAATTGCTATTTTCTAATAGAGAATATCAACGAGCGAAACATTTTTTGGTTCGACTTGTGGTTATCAAAATAAATTGTGAAACTTTCGTATTTTAAATGAGAACAAGTGGCGGTTGGTACATTTTTTTAATTTTTTTATTTAAGATATTTTTGGGGGCGCTTCAACTGCTGTGGTTATTAGCACCCCGGTACATTTACAGTAATTTATATTAATTTACAAAAATTAATGTTAGCATTAACTTACAATGAAGCATATTTACAATTTTATGATAGACATTTAAGATAGATAATTTAGAAATAATAGAACATTTGGGATTTAGATTTTACGGAACAGATCTGCTTCTTTGAGGTAGTATAATAAAATGTTTTCATTTTCTGGGCTTAGAGCTTCTTTCAGGTTGTCTGGTATTTTGTTCTTTCGTCTCAGTTCTTCATATAGTTGGCACTCCAGGATTATATGTTCTACGGTAACAGTTTTATTGCAGTTGTCACAGTTTTCCACCTCTTTTCTTTTCATTAGATGTTGGCGTGTAAGGAATGTGTGGGCAATTCTGAGTCTTGTAAGAACTCTCTGTTCTTTTCTGTTGCCTACTGGAGCCCAGGGTTTAGTGTTTTCTTTTATATGGCGAAGTTTGTTGTTTGTCAAACTGTGCCATTGTCGTTTCCAGTCTTCTTTTATGTTTTGTCGTAAGTTGGATTTGATGTCGCTGGTAGGTACGGATATCGGTGTTGTTGGAAGGTTTGCTGCCTCTTTTGCTGCTAGGTCTGCCTGTTCGTTCCCTCTTATTCCCACATGTGAGGGAACCCACACCAAGGTTACCTTTTTCCCCTGGAAGACCATGTTATGGAAGTTTTCCTGTATCTACTGGATCAGTGTGCCCCTTGGATACTTTAACTGCGTCGAGTACACTGCGTGAGTCAATATATATAACACAATTTCTGTCTTCCTTGTTGCTAATGTATTCGGTGGCTTTTAGCAGCCTATATGCTTCTGCAGTGAAATTGCTTGCTGTATCAGTACAGTACATTTTTTTAAAACATAAGAAAAATGTATTTTCTGGGCAGACAAAAACAATTTGAAAACTACGTATAGATATAATTTGTTATAATCTGTACAACGTGGTAAGGATTTCGACCGAACTAACAATATTTTAACACCAAGCCTTTAATTGCATTGCAAACCAAGCTATTTAGTACACAAGAAGCGATAATATTAAACAAAAGGTAAATATACGTAAAGGTAAATAAAGTATTAATACCGATAATATATATCTAATCTACCTAATTAGGGATTTCCAAATCCCGATCATCTAGAAAGAAATGTAAGGGTGCGTTAACCTATGTAGACAGTTATTTCATATTTGTATTTGATAAAGTAACAGTGATTGGGTAAACGTATTTTATTTATTACAAAGTATTATTGCTGTAGTACAAAGTTTCAATTGAAATTAGTATTTTTAAAACGAGCTCAAGGTGTCGTATTAACAATATTTGCCTTCATAGTCCTTTGCTTTAATCACAGAAAAACATCTTATTGGCATCGAATCTACTAAATTAGCACATATTTGTTGAGGGATGTTTTTCCAATATTGTTCTATAATTTTAAAAAGTTGGTCATTGTTTGTAGCTGTAATTTTGATTATCTAAATGCTCCCAAAGTTGC
Source organism: Liopterus haemorrhoidalis (assembly GCA_963971575.1). Lineage (NCBI taxonomy): Eukaryota > Metazoa > Arthropoda > Insecta > Coleoptera > Dytiscidae > Liopterus > Liopterus haemorrhoidalis. Next base: position 3,896,131 of record OZ020614.1, read on the forward strand.
TCGACTCGAGGAATATTGAAATATTCTCGCGGCGCACAATTTGGGAATCGCTGATTTAATAGTACATTAGTATAGGTCAGTGTAGTTACATCGATTTCTTGCAGGACTAACAGATTTGTTTTACTTTCTGTTTATGGGATGCGTAATAGTCGTCGCGAAACAATTTCAATTACTAGCAAATAGCATTTTGTGGTTGACTATAACTACAAAAGTGACTCGTCTGCAAGAGCTCTGATGCTTAATTTCAGTTGCATGAATTGCAGAATTTACAATTCCAAAAACTTGTACTGATAGGTACGTACGCAGGTTGAGCATTGATAAAAATGACGCATCTGACGTTCAACAAATTACGAGGGTCATTTGAATTATTCGAGACCTGATGTATAAATGTCGGTGCTATATGAAAAATTATCAACTAGAACGATCTTGTAGTTTGTTATAAATACTTGTTAAAATTAAGTCAACTTAGTGTAGTTTAAAAAATTGATGTGAAGTGTGAATATTCACACATTTCAGGGTTTCGCAGGTATATAATTAGTGAAGGCGGTATGCTGAGTGTGTAGGACAAATTTTACTTTATAGTAATCACGACAAAATGAACGATATTTTTAAAATAATTTATCGTCTGTTAATCATATAATAAGACTGGTTATTAAATTTACGCTCTTAAAAATTAAATACAACATTTGTCAAAATATAACTAGAATTTTGACAAAATAATTTCAACATAATAAAAATGCAAAAAAAAACAGAAAAATAAAACTCACTCCGTCCGTACTCGAACTCGAAACCCTTCGTTTTCCAGAGAATTTTAGCTTCCGACACCAGCGCACTAACGCGTTGCGCTATCGGACGCTTAGCTTATCAGTGTCTTACATTGGTATAACTTTTGTACTTTGTGAACCAAAAACCACAAAAAATGCGTTATTTTCCGAAAACATAATCTGATCAAAAATTCCTGTTGTACTATTTCGGTTCACACCAATATACATTACTTGGAATTTTTTTAGATTTTTAGTTTAAACCATCTGGGCCACAGGGTGTGGGACAAAATTTTTTTTGCACAATTTTGGCAAAAATCGCATCAAAATAATGTATTTTGCAAAAATAAAAATTTGATCGTTAATCCACGTACTAAGGGCTTTCATTTGATACCCTACTCAGAATTAAAAAAAAATATTTTTGTTTTCGATGAGCACATATTTGTTTATATTTTTAGGGGGGTATGTTTTTTAGATGTTTTAGTATTTTTCCTATGTGCGGGTCAAAGAGTTGTATAAACATGCCAAATTTCAACTCTCTAGGTTTAGCCGTTTGGCTACAATTTTAACCGAACAGACAGACGGACAGACAGACAGACAGACAGACAGACAGACAGACAGACAGACAGACGACAAAATGACGGTATAAGGGTTTTTTGGTCATACCTACAAAACCCTAAAAATGGTTAAAACTGATAAAGTAAAGTGATTTTAGTCATTGACTAAATCGTTGTGTTTATTATTAAGATAGCAATTCTGATCAAATAATTAATCCGCATTTATAACTATGTTTATGATACATAAAATACTTTTTATCGATTTCACCATTTTTGTATTACTTTGTTGAAGTTCATGCAGATAATAGTAAATATATTAGTCGCATATAAGTAAATAAACAAATTAGATACGTTTCCCGTATAGATAAAGATGCGAGGTTTTGTAATAAATAAAAAAATACGATGATAATAAATGTCTATGTACTTATTATTTAAAAGATTATTAAAATATTAATATTAGTTTTAAGCATGGCATTGCATGGTCATATGAGTTGCCGAACATAGGTAAAACGGTTGAGGAATGGGAAGCTGAAATTCAGAGTCACACTTGAAGACCAGGGTGCAGAAATTCAGAAAGTTACGTGAATTAAATTTTAATAGGGTTATATACTGCGCGACATTAAAAAACCTAATTATTACTGGGTGTTTTTTTTAAATGTTGCTCAATATATAAAAATAAATTAAATGTCTTACATTTCGCGCGACACAGACAAATAATGATAAAACTCGGAACATAGACACAATCGTTCAAAATCCGGATTGTCCGGATCAAATTCGCAGAGGTGACAACCCTGTTTACAAGCAGTGGCGTCTCTTGGATTAAACAACTGAAGGTGCAATCAAAGTTTAAGTCATAAAATACAAAAACTTACCAGTTATATAGTTTTGTTTTCGTATTAAAGATTGTTCAGATCAACCATGAAATATTTATTATGTTTGCCGCAAATAGTTCTTGATGCAGTGGGTCAAAATTTCAACTATACAGTTTTGTGGTCGAAATCAGTTGTAATGTTAAAATTAAAACCGAACGTGGCATTGAATTTTTTAATTTTACATCACAATTTGTAACAATTTTAAGTTTGACACAGTAAAACAAACATATTTCATATTTGACTAAATATTAAGATTAAATAAGTTAAAATTGTTTCTAAACAAATACAGTTTTTCTATTTTTACGTATGTTACCTAAATTATGTAAAATTATATCTTCACTTTTATTCATATCTAGATTTTCACTTAATATACTATCACAATAATAGCAATCTAATTTAATTAAACAAATGTAAATATTGTGAAATTATTCATATTTCAGTAATTGGTGCATCCTCGGCTAGATGCTACACTTGTCGGGTCATAAGTGTAGCTAATTTAACATCTTGGATCATTGTGCCAGTGTCTTCTTACGGAAAATATAGAACTAGGTTATCCTTTACGGTGCGACGCAAGGAGAGTTTACATATAGATATAGACAGTGGCAGTAAAATAGTTCCATACCTGAAAAGTAGGAGCGCTGCTATCTCAACAATCGCTAGAAGTCAAATTACGCGTAGCGTATAAAAACAAACAAGCTGTTAGAATATAAAGATTAAAAATATTTAAATTAAAAATGAAATAAGAATCTTCACATCTTCATATCTTTAGAATTATAATAAATTCTAAAAATTATAAAATATAAAATTTTTAAAATATTTCTCTTTGTCGGTTATTGCCCATTTGCCCTTATAAAAGCCGCCCTTGTTTACAAATAATAAAAATAACGAAAGCTGCATTGATAATGTATTAACTGATATTCACATTGACAAATATAACATTGCTGTTGTACCAGGTCTACAAGTATGAAATGCGGATTTTTTTTTTAAATAAAACACATTAAACTCAAGAGAACAGTAAAAGTTTATTTATTCAAAGTATGCTCCATTAGAAGTTATACATTTTTCCCATCTTTCAGGCAATTTGTGAATATCTCGCCAGTAGAACTCTTCCCCTTTCCCCGCAAACCAGTCATCTAGCCTTTCTTTCACATTTTCATATGAACAAAAGTGCTGCTCGGCAAGTGCGCGACCCATCGATGCGAACAAGTGGATCTGAAGGGGCCAAGTCTGGTGAGTAGGCGGCATGGGGTAGCACTTCCCACTTGAGTGCCTCCAATGTGTTGCAAACTGCTTTTGCCTTATGTGATGGAGCGGTATCGTGAAGAAAGATTACCTTGTGCTGTCTTCTTTCGTATTCTGGTCGATTTATGAGCAGCGAATGGTTCAATTCGATCAGTTGTTGTTGGTAGCGTTGGGTATTAACTGTTTCACCAGGTTTTAACAATTCATAATAGACCACACCCTTTTGGTCCCACCAAGTACAGAGCTTTGTCTTTGCCAAAGCGATTCGGTCTTGCAGTTGATGTGGATGGTGAGCCTGGGTTCACCCATGATTTTTTGCGTTTGGGATTTTCAAAATAAATCCATTTTTCATCGCCAGTAATGATAGCAAAAAAGCAAAATTTCATAAGTGTTTTTGCGTTTTTCCATCTGTCTCTCATTCAATGCATGTGGAACCCATCTGCCGACTTTCTGGATCTTACCCATCTCTAGTAGACGATTGGAAACAGCTTGTTGACTAACGCCTAACTGCTCTGCTAGTTGTTTTTGTGATTGACTATCGTCTTCCTGTAGCAATGTTTCCAATTTTGTATCGTCATATTTTTCTGGAGGTTTTTCATGTTCTTTATCTGTAAGATCAAAGTCACCACTTTTGAAACGCCGAAACCATCGTTCACACGTATCTTGCGATGGAGCATATTCACCATAAGCTTCTCGAAGCAGTCGGTATGATTCAGCAGCAGTTTTTTTCAAATGAAAACAAAACAGTAGTACTGTACGCGAATGCTCTTTATTTGGCACAAAATTTGACATTTTAACACCGTAAAACAAAACTATATGATCACTTTTCAAATTATAACCTATACGCATTTGATACTTAATGATAACTTAACAAAACGCCATATGTGTTGAAACTTTGAACTATACACTCTGCTTGCGCGGCAAGTTTGAAAAAAATCCGCATTTCATACTTGTAGACCTGGTAAATCCACACGTTCCTGACAATCTGATGTTAGTTTTTGTGTCAACATTGTTAATTATAAAATTACAAGTAACATAACCAAACAGGTCAGAAATATGTGTGAAAACCACATATGTACACAATTTAATTTACTTTTTACAATATTATAGTTATAACTGAAAATAATCTTACAAAAGTTAATGATATAACAGCGCAACTTCTATTTATTTTCAAAGTCTCTATTGATTTATTTTTTTATTAACAAATATAAAAATTAATTTCAACAAAAATAGAAAAAATAATTGGTACACAAGCGAACTCAAATATATGAGAGAATTCTTGGACTTCTTATATGATGCAAGTCAACAAAAACAAGAGCTAAAATCAATATATAATGTTATATAAAAAAGAAAATATAGTAATTCAGTTGAAATGCAACAGAGCTGAATATGACGCGCGTTATAAAACCGCGTCAAACAAAATGATAGCTACTTGAAATATAATTAAAAAAAGATACAGACAATAAACGTATAAATTTTAAAGATAAGTTTTAAAGATAGAAGTCAACATCTAATGGCTTTAAATTATATTTTTCATCGATAACAAAAAATAGGAGTGTTAGTTTACCTCATATAGATGGCAACTTATAGTAATCCAGCCCTCCTGGATCCATCCATTGTGTCCTTTTTTAGGGTTTTGTAGGTATGACCAAAAAACCCTTATACCGTCATTTTGTCGTCTGTCTGTCTGTCTGTCTGTCTGTCTGTCTGTCTGTCTGTCTGTCTGTCTGTCTGTCTGTCTGTCTGTCTGTCTGTCTGTCTGTCTGTCTGTCTGTCTGTCTGTCTGTCTGTCTGTCTGTCTGTCTGTCTGTCTGTCTGTCTGTCTGTCTGTCTGTCTGTCTGTCTGTCTGTTCGGTAAAAATTGTAGCCAAACGGCTAAACCTAGAGAGTTGAAAATTGGCATGCTTGTACAACTTTTTGACCCGCACATAGGAAAAATACTAAAACATCTAAAAAACATATCCCCCTAAAAATATAAACAAATATGTGCTCATCGAAAAAATAAATATTTTTTTTAAATTCTGAGTAGGGTATCAAATGAAAGCCCTTAGTACGTGGATTAACGATCAAAATTTAATTTTTGCAAAATAAATTATTTTGAGACGATTTTTGCCAAAATTGTGCAAAAAATTTTTTGTCCCACACCCTGTAGCCCAGATGGTTTAAACTAAAAATGTGAAAAAATTCTAAGTAATGTATAATGGTGTGAACCGGAATAGTACAACAGGAATTTTTGATCAGATTATGTTTTCGGAAAATAACGCATTTTTTGTGTTTTTTGGTTGACGATGCATACATGTTATACTCTTATAACACACTAAGTTGTTAAGCGTTTGGTGGTCTAGTGGCTCAGTTGCTCGACAACCACAGAGGATCGTTATTCACTACACAGGTTCGTTCCTGGCTTGTGGAGTCAATTTTATTTTTTGTTTTTTTTTTCATATTTATTATGTTTAAATTAATTTGTTAAAATTCTAGTTATATTTTAGCACATTTTGAATTTAATTTTCAAGCGCGTAAATTTAATAACCAATTGGAATTATATTTTCATTCTGTGTCATTTATACGAAGCCAGAGGGGCGGAGCGTATGATTTAAGACAACCAATGAAAGCCATAGGCCCAATTTTCAAAATCTTAATGAACCTTGTTATATAAAAAAAATACTGCACTTATTTAGAAACCTAAATAATGATATTAGGTATTCGAATTAAAATTAACAAAAAAATATTTTAACATAAAATTTGTTTTTAAAGCTCTGAGATTAACAGACGATAAATTATTTTAAAAAGATTACACACTCAGCATGCCGCCTTCACTTATTATATACCTGCGAAACCCTGCAATGTGTGAAAATTCACACTTCACATCAATTTTTTTACTTTTAAATTGTGCAACCCTACACATGACTGACGGTATAAGGGTTTCTTGATTTTACGTACGAAATCAGCAAATTGCCATCCCTAAATTGATCAGGAATTTGAAATCCTATAATTGAACAGTTTAAACGTAATCTTGTGGGCCATTAAAGTTGTTTTTAGTGGATAAGTTGTCCGTTAGTGAATGATCAGATGCGAGATGCGACCGTTGAAACATATTGAGATGAAACCTGAATGAGATTTGTACCTCCTGTCGTTTGCTGCTTGTGTCTTGCTGTTGTCAGAGACAGGATGACGGCATACGTGAAATAGTGAATGGTTCAAAGAGCGCATGTTTGGAAGTAGCAAGAGTTGTCAGTATGCAAAGTACGTGCGTACGATAGTTATGTGATGAGTAAGGTGTGCCAAATACCTTTGTGGTTGCACTTATATTCGAATTATCTCTTCAACAATCGGAATCAATTTCAGACTTATGAAATTACTCAAATCGAAATATAGAGGAAACTAAGGGATTATGGAATAGAGACTTTAATATGGAATACGTCGTTATAATAAATACCACGTGTGATCTCTCAAATAATATATTAACTATGTTTTGAAACAAACTTGTGAACTTGAATATATTGTGTAAAAGCTATTTTAATAAAATATAACATAATTTAGTAAACAAAAACTTATGTAACGAATATAGTAAATACGTCATTCGCTAACATCGGTTATTTTTACAGACAGGTAGAGGAGAAGGTCTTAATATGTGCCGTGCATTTAATATGGGCCCCCAAAAAAATCTACTGATATATCTAACACCATCTTTCGGCAGTAGCTTAAAACACAACCCACCTTTCGTTCAACAATTTTACAAATTTAGATAAATTTTAATAAAATTCATGATAAAACAACGCTCACATCAAATCTACGTAATGGCTGAACCGGTTGGGAATTACTGACAGATAGACTACTAAACAATACTGCGCAAGCGTCGCTTAACAATGACAACTGAGTTTCCATTGCCAACCTAACGGAACTTAAAAAAAGTCCTCGTATAATCTATGTATGTGGATTCATTGTTCTATTTGTTGTTGAAATGAAACCCCCATATAAATACATGCTATTGCACTGATAAATATGTAAAACATACAGTTTTGTTAATATATGTTTCTTTTATTTCAGGTAAGGTCATAATCCTATCATCCGAACACGATCTTGTTATACACTCATTGGCGATGAAGAACCAGAATTGGTCTATTCACAGGTATATCATGATTATTTCTATATAACAGTATTAAGGAAGGGGTGGAAAATTGTGGGCCCAAACCTTCTTAACTGGAGCATCTACATATTTAATAACCAATTTATGTATGTTTGGTCTGCTTCTTTGAAATAGTTCATCACAGAGATATGGTTGAGAATTCTATGAAATATTTATTATCCTACGAATAATATTCCCGAACCCCGAAAACTGGTATCAAGACACTCTTTTATCCCGGTTTTTAAATACTTGCCAATAAGCAATTCTAGTAAAAAGTTATTTTATATTTAAATTATCTCCTTCGAGATTTTGCTTTTCTGTGGCTATACATCGCTGCCAGCGTCTTTTTCACTTTTGTAAAGGAATTTTAACGGAAAAAGAATTATACTGGAAGGTATAAACAAATACTGTATTAAAATAGTTAATTACGTTCAAAATTAATGATTCAATTAAAACGTTCATGTTTAAGTTAAGATTAAAATAAAGCTTTAAAGTTTATAATTTATAATTTAGTGATCTCGATATCACGAATAAATACCTCAATCATTTTTAACGAAATTCAGGACAAACAAAATAAAGTTAACTAATAATTAATTCGCGGAATTTCTTATCGAATTGTAATGAAAATTTAGGTCATTGTATAAATTTCACTGAATAACGAAGATAAATGTTTTGATAGAATTTCTGTGGTATTAAGTCTTTGACGTAATGCTAAATGTGAAATTAGTTATAGTACATTTTCAATATTAATTTTATGTAGGTACACTTTCAAGTTAAAACACAAAAAATAAGAAAAATGGCAATCAAATAAAAAGGATTCCCATGACATGGGAAATATTTTCGCAAATTCCATTCTTCAGACAAACATAATCACGTGTATTAAACCAGTGCTTAGCGATCACATGTTTTGGGCAGATTTCTGGTAATTGGGTTAAAATCGACATATTTTGAAAACCTATTTTCTTATGTTAATTTAAGTCCTTTGTTATACCTACGTAATCCTTAAAAATTGAGAAGCACTAAAGTATTGGGTTGTATTATTATTAAATCTGAATGACGATTCGGATTGTTTTTTTCAAGGTGCAGAACAGTTGTTTTGTCACAATTTAATGGTATTAGCCCAATCATATATCTTTCGAAGATCATTCTGCAAAACCATGTAATTTTTCAAAGGACTGTTGAACAACTTAGTGTCATTTGTAAACATACATTTCGGCGAAGGTATATCATTGGTTAAATCAGCGACATATACTAAGAATAATAGTGTCCCAAGAACTGAACCCTGTGGTACTCCACTTATTACAGGTCTCGGCTTAGATAGTTTATTTGCTACATTTACTTGGAAGTACAAGTCCGATAAAAATGCTTCAATCCATTTCAGCAGTTTACCACTTATACCATAATGCTTTAACTTCTGTAACAATCTTCGAAGTGGTACTCTATCAAATGCCTTCGCAAAATCCAAGTAAATAACTTCAAATGGTTCAGATTTATCCAAAGCTCGAGTCCAGAAATCAGTAGAGAACAACAAGTTCGAATTAACAGAACGACCAGGCATGAAGCCATGTTGTTCTTCAGGTAGAACTTTATTGTCAGAAAATCTAATATTTGTTTTACTATAATTTGCTCCAAAACTTTACGTACTGATGATCCAATACTAATAGGTCGATAGTTACCTGCCAATAATTTGTCACCTTTCTTAAACAATGGAGTAACATATGCCGAACGCTATGATTGTGGAAGCATTCCTGTATCAAAAGACTTTTGCATAATCGTAGTTAGAGGCTCATGTAAAATTTGTCCGCAGTTCTTCAAGACAACAGGAGGAGTCTCATCGGGACCAGATGAGGCAGAGTCTTTTAGTTGTAATAATTCTTGTAGGGCAATGTCAGGCTTAATTCTCACAGATTCTAGAGATGCAATCATTCGTGTTTGTTCTGGAATAGTGGGTAATGGACCGGTAGGTTCAACAGTAAATGCTTTGCTAAATTCATCAGTAAACAATCCTGCAACTGATTCATGATCATGACAAATATTACCTAAGTCATTTCTCAGTACTGGGGCTGCTACTTTTGGGTCTATGTAAGTTCGAACATAGTTATAAAATGCTTTAGGGCCATAGTTTAGTAGTTGTGTTTCGTAAACTTTACGTGCTTTGTGTATTTCGTAAGTCAGGTGATTGGATACGGCGCAATGTTGCTTAAAGTCATGTGTATTCTGGTATATCTTATGCTAGCTCCACACGCTCGTCCGAGCGGCTCGCACAAAGCGCTCGGCGAACGATGGCGATACGAGTGCACCGTCCACACGCGATGCGCTCAGTAATTATTCAGACGTATAGCACGATGGGAGACGTAGAACTTGGAGCTGCAACAGCTTTGTGCACTCTTACATATTATAATTATTAATATAGTTGACTGATGCGGACCCATGCATCATTCACTTTCTTCCTATCTTTATGGTCTCTGTTTTTTGGATCACATATAACAGGCTCGGCTTGATAACAGTCCAAAAATTTCAAGACCGTATCGTTCGCCATTGTACTTACTCAAATTAATAACAGAAATAAAAAAAGAACTGTTCAATTACAGCGCGAAACGTGTTTCTGCCAAGAGTTCTACTGTATACTGTATTAACAATGACGAGCGTGTGGACGGATCATTCGTCGCTCGGGATAGCCGCTCGCGTTCGGCATTCGTATCCTTTGATAAAAACCGACATAATACGGAGCGATGGCGCATCATAGTGCAACAAGACGAACCGAGGCGAACGAAGCCTCCACACGCTCGGATTCGTGCTGTTTCGCGTCAACTCGGCCAAGGTGTGGAGCTGGCATTATATGTATATAAACTACAATATTTTCAAATAATTTTAAACTAATTTTCAAACATTATCTTTATGATGTATAGGTGACCTGACATTTAGTACTTTGTTGATTGAGATCAGTAATCTGTTTCCGCATAAAAACAAAAATGTTATTGTCGTTAACATTGCAAGTAATAAAGATTAGAAATTATAAGACGTCAGTTGTTTTCCGAGAATGGATACTGAATCTAATTTGATAATAATAATAGGTTCCTAAAGTAAGTGGCGCATAGGGCAAAAAATAGAGGAAATATGTATTAAAATATTACTGATTAACTTTGACAAACATTTCACGAAAGAAAAATTAAAAGAATTAACTAAAGAAAATTTTAAGGAGAAAATGTTATTTCTGATATCGAAGCAGAGGTACGAACTTCTTAACGAAGAACTCCAAGTTCTTCGTTATTCCTTATTTCGATCAGTTCTTTTTGTAATATGACATCCGATTCTTCAATGTCACCGTATGGATTGATAACACTGGTCAACACAATTTTTGTTGACTTACATCTAAGACTTGTTTCTTACTAATTTGGTGCTGCTGAACTCAAATATCAGTTTTTGCGTATCACATCGGATTTTTGCTCTACAACAATTACATATTTTCGGCCAAATAATGCTTCTATCGTTTAATTTTAGACGTCGATACTGTAATTGGTACAAATTTGGCGAACAATAAGGACTAAATAATTAGAAAATATTCTTAAAATTTTATTTATAGTGAAAGAAAGAAAATGAGAACAGTTTTAATTACATTTTAATGCATTGGAGTGTTAAAATAAAAATACAAAATAATTTAAGGATTAAAGGGTCGTTTGTAAGATCTTCTGGAGTGCACTATTCCCGATAAGTCTCTTTTAATACACCAACAGTAGTCAGCCATCATGTGAGTATCCCACTTTCCTTTATAACGTCTCTCTATCTCTTTTAAATCCTGATGGAAACGTTCACCCTGTTCATCACTAACATCACCAAGACGGACAGGAAATTTGTCAAGATGACTGTTTAAAAAATGAAGTTTCACGCTCATGTTGCCTAAAAGATGATAAATTTCAATCAAATTTTCAACGACCTCCACATAGTTTTCGGTTTTTTTATTCCCAAGAAAATTTTTGATGAGCGCCACGAAAGACTGCCATGCATTCTTCTCCATATCATCCATATGTACAGTGAAATGTGGATCAGCACCCCAAAATTAGTTAAAAACAAGTATCAGATCTAAGTCAGCAAAAAAAAAAAGTTTAAATTTGTTGACCAGTGTAATAGATCCCGGGTATGTGAAGCAAATTTAATAACGTTAGAAATTATTATGAGTTTTTTTTTTTTATCTTTTTGTGACTTAATTTCTCATACTCCATATTTATAGAGTTTTGCGAAAATACCCTCGAGTATCGCATCTAGGAACTTTTGATGAAATTCACACATATCGTCCGAGTTGTCCATTACTAATTGTGTTGGTTCGTAACCAACCACATATATAATCAAGCCAAACCGTGTTTATTAATTTTCCAATAACATCACATGATAGAGGCGTTTCGTTGCATCCCGTTACCGGAAATGAAACATGAAAAATAATGTGTGCAATATGACGGTTAATGACATTTTTTGTGGTTTTTAAAAAAAAATTATGCATTCAAAATAACGAATTGTACTTTTTGTTCGAGGTCATTAAAATATTGTGTTAAGTGGTTATTTGTGCTATTAATATAAAAATCTATACTAATAAAATTAGAGGATATCTAGTTCTTTATTTTTTCGACCTCATATTTGGTTTCTACGCGTTTCCGGCGATTATAAGACGATAAGATTCACTCAAACTGGCTGGATATATTTTAATGTAATTTGGTATGATGATAAATTCGAACCAGTATTCGAACATAGGCTATAGGCCTATAGAGAATTGAAAGTTATTATGAATATCTCGAAAATTATACGAGCTACAAAAATTTTGAGGACGATTGTGAATTCTTCCTAAAAATGTGCCTGTAGAACGTACAAATTAGAAACTTAGGTTAATGTTCCGTATAAGTCCACCAAGTCAAATTAGAACTAGGCTGTATGTTTAGAATAGAATATATGGAAGAGTGGGGAACCAATAGTAATCATTCTTGCATATGTGCTCGGTGTAATCAGACACAACTTTTGTGCAATTTAGAATCAAGGGAGGACGGTGTCTACACAGGTGTTATTTACATAGTTAGTTCCTGAAACTTGGAAAATGGCTGATAATTATTTCATTTTTTTAAGTAATATGGAGAGTAAGGATATGAAAGAGGTGTTAAGGTGGTGTATGAATGAGGGTCTGATTGTGTCTGAATGTAAATGTTCCAAAAAGTTCCCAGACCCCTGATTTATATAATTTTATATGATTTTAAACCCAAAATGTGACAGCTAAATTTTATCGCGTACAACTTCAAAGAGTTATAAAAAGGATGGATAATTTTATATAAAAAGGTATTTCGTGGCGATTTTCACGGCTCTGGATTTGCCTACTAGTTTTATCATTGTTTGTTTGCATATAGTGAAGATATATAAATGCTTTATACATTTTTAATACATTTACATAATTTGGTATGTATGAATGCGATGAAAAACGGAATGTCCTATTTTAGACATAAAATTGGTAGGTCGGAATATATTGATAATTTGAGGATTCTCTATTTTAATAAAGTTAGTTTTTTCAACATATGTATACTATAAATCTCATTCAAACTATTTAAATATGACTTTAAGCGTATAAATACTGAAATTTCGTTATTCAAGTTAAAAACCTTAATACGAGCTAAATGTCAACAAACACTTATTAAATAATTGCTTGGATTTCAAAACGTATAACTATCAAGTACTTATTTAGATTTCAGAATCGTAAATGTTATGTTTTGAAAGAAAGGGGCGGCGCTTCGTCAAGACCAAATCTCATTCCAACTAGCATACACGTTCTGTCTGACGAGTTATGCCTGGTGGACTTATACGGAACATTAACCAATAATATAAGAGTTAAACTTTAAAAAGTTATAAGCCAAAAAGAAAATTGACCAAAATCAGTTTTTTGTTCGTATCTAGTGACCTGTGCACTTTTTCGGAAAAACAAATACATCATTGAAGAAGCCAACTAATGCGGTAACTTTGCCACAATTTAACCGACTTCATATCTCCTACGGTTCACGATATCCCAATGGTTAGGCTCGAAAAACGGGCAATCTGTATTTACCATATATGATCTTCATCGTGTTGACCTATGCATTAGACTGTACACTGAAGAACTTTTTCGTTCCTTAACAAAACAACAAACAAAATATCGTTCTTGTTTTCGTTTCCGTTTTACAAAAATCAGCTGTGGCCACCACAGGACCGACCGCCATCACAAAGAACTTGTATAAAATACATTCTAGCAGCAGAGTAGAAATAACTTAGCTCAATATTTTCTAACAGAGATATTATTTATCATGACCATGGAAACGTTACATATAAGTATAAAAAAATAGATACATAGAAAAAATTTCGAAAAATGTTTTAAAAATTTTTCGTTTTATTAGAAAATTTCTCAAATAAATGTTGTTAGCTATTGCTTTTATATAGACTTACCATAATATTTTTTTCTCAAACCGGGACAATTTTGAGATTTTGCTCAAAACAGAAAGTAGCGCCTGATAGTACTTATTAAGTAAATGTGTTATTAAGTAAATTTTTTCGAAATATTATTCTGTTCTGAAATATTCGCAAAAATCTTAAAATCGACAGGAGTAAACTCCTATTTTTAGTCAACCGATTTTTACCAAAAGTTGATCAACTCGTGCTATTGATGTGGAAAGTTTAAATATGAAGTTTCATAAAAATCCTTTTAGCCGAATTTGCTCTGCACGTGTACACAGACAGACAGACAGACCGACATCATGCTAAAAATAGTCAAAACGTTATGTAAGGAGCTCAATTCGTGGAGATCCATCGAAATCTCGAAATGTCAAAATCGGTATGATCACAATACCTCGCTTATATATGTTGGCGGTCGGTAAAAAATATCAATTAATATCGTTATTTCTTTTTTATTCCGTTCTCTGCCACTGCCTAAAGATTTCCCCTAACCCCTAATAAAGTACGGGAAACTAAGTTAGTTCGGAATAAAATGAATGTTTTGTTTCCTACCTTGTATTTTTGATTTTTTATAATTTTGGTCCTTAAACTTATGGGTTGCATTGTGTATAAACGACAATTGTACCAAACATATCTTGGCCGTAATTTGAATGGACAGGACTTTTGGTATGCGAATAGGGTTAAAATTAAACTTAGATGCACTCATTAAATGGATAGGAGCATGTTTATTTCGTACATTTAACTGGCCCTGGTGCATAGGTTAAACCATAGTTATGTCACAATTACCAAATAAATTTCTAAACATAGTAAAGTGCATGTAAACAGGCAAATTCCTGCAGTTTCAATATAACGTGCGTGTTTAGTTGTTGAGCATCGAGGGATAGGTAGGTAGGGAGGGGTCTTACTGCTACTATTACTCAGGTAGCGTTCGAAAACACACTTTTGCTAAACTATAACATTCCACTATTAAATTACTGAGGTTTGTTGGCAATTTTATACATAGAACTATTTTGAAAGTTGCCCTCTCATTTTATTGTTGAAATTTGCATATTCAAACATACTGTATTGTGTTAATATCTAAACTACAATTATTTGGTTAGTTATTAAAATACTGGAACTTCGCCTCTAATTCATAAAACAACTAACTCACGTAGATTTACTAGAAATCTTTGGTAACTGACAAGAAAATTCAGGAAAAAATAATAATAATGTGCATATGTATTATTAGGTATTACTACATATCCTTTATATATATATATATATATATATATATATATATATATATATATATATATAACTTGTTTTGTTTTATTTCATTTAATTTATTTTATTTTATTTTGTATTTTTTTTTGTTGCTAAATTTGATGACTTATGATTAAAGCCCGGACAAAAAAAAAAAGCCCCGTAGACACCACTCACATCTCGTTGGTGACTTCAACAGCTGGGCTGATCCTTGGGCAGCGTGTTCACAAGAATGACTACTAATTGACTACCAGTCATTATTGGTAGTCACGACTCTATTCCCTAAGACCATTTTATAACTGTTAACCAGGACACTATGACGTCAGGTTTTACCTCAATTGTTTTGGAAACATTATTCATTTGTGTAATTGTTGGCAGCAATTAAAGACCATAGTCGGCACAATTGAATAATGTTTATCAACACATTAGAATGTAGTTCAAAACTTATGTTAACAAACACGCAACACTCTGCACATTCTTTAATTCCCAAAACCGTACGTCAGCAACCTTGACCAACACGGCTTAAAGGCCGCTCAAGGAATTGGGCGTTATTTTGTTCTCGTTGTCGGTATCATCCTTCATAAAAATTAAATCAAATATTTGAGGTTTAATTGTTTTTCCAATTTAATATTTTTATAATGTATAAATTCTTTATTTTTCCTTTTGCCTTGCGGCGTTTAGGCCATTAACAATTACAAAAAAAAAAAAGTAAAATATGGATACAGTAATACCCCGCCACTCGACGTTAATTCGTTCTGAAAAAGCGTCGAATAGCGATTTCGTCGAGTGGCGAGTCGAATTTCCCCATAAGAAATAAAGGGATTTATTTCATATATAGTATTTCCTTATATAAGGAAATACCTGTCTTTCAACAAATCACTATGCAATGACCTGGCTTTTGCACAAATTATAGCTTCAGAAAAACTATTACCTGCTAACTCTTTTTCTTTGATCCAAATTAACAATAATTTTTCAATTTCGTCAATAATAGGTGGACGAAGTTTGGTTATTGAAAAAACTCCCTTCGCTACATCGGCACTTTTAATTGATTCCTTATGCAGTAGAAAAGTACTGATCGTCGATTTAGGAATGCCATACCTTGTAGACAACTCAGTCATACGAATACCACTTTCATATTTGGCTATTATTTCTTTTTTCGGTTCCATAGTGATTCTTACTGTTTTCCTTCTAGCTATGCTCTAGCCTTCTTTGGACCCATAATTATAAATATAAATCACTTATTTTAGCAAAAAAGTTCATAGCTGCACTAATTCTGAGTTGTTTTCGTTAAGATATCTAGGCGCGAACTGCTGGCCATGCGTTCATTTCGCTTTGTTTCCCAAAATATGTATCACGTGATCGGTACTCGATCACACGTCGGATAGCGATGCTTCCGTCGACTCTCACTCTCGACATTTACGTCGATTGGCGAAAACGTCGAGCTAAGAGGCTGTCGAGTTGCTGGGTATTACTGTAATTTACAATATTTTTTTCTAAATTCTAAATCATTTGTTTGTTCTTCCTCTAGTGCTTCCCGATCTCCTTCCTTCTTGCCTCCAGTTCTCTCGCCCATCTTTCTCCCTTGCCTTCCTCTCTCATCAGTTCCTTTATCCCTTCTTCCCAGACTGCCATCTCCTTCCATCTCATAGCTAAATGCTCCAAGGTTTGCTCTTCTTCCTTGCGCATTGTACATAGCCTGTCCTCTGACTTTGCCCAGTATCTGTTCTTGCTCTCTTCGCTGCATCTTAACCTCGCTATCCTCCTGGCTCTACCCCCTGATCTTCCTCTTTCCCCCTTCAAGTATCTCGGTATTCCTATCACTCTTATCTCTTTATATCTTTTCATACTCATCGATTTGTCTATTCTGCCTGTTATTTCCTGTTCCTGTATCTTCTTATACCTCCTTCTCGTATACAGTCGATTCCGCTTAATTGGGACACATCCGGACTTAGACATTTTGGACCAATTAAGCGGCTGCCCCAATTAAGCGAATTTCACATAAAATTAAACAATGCATATTTTTCTTTCAATCATTTTATTTTATAAACTCTTGGACAAAACTATAAATTACATATAACCAAAAAATATAAACTTTTAAGAAAAAATAATAATAAATTCCAAAATAAAATAATAAATAAAGTCTGTTCCAAACGGTTAGGCGGAACTAGATTTTGCAATCTAGTTACTTTCATCGTTTAAATCATGCTTTTCAGCCGTTTTGTTTAAGCTTTGTAAATCATACTTGCAACAAACATTTTTTGGTTAATATCATTTTAAAATGTCATTTTCGTTATATTTTGATTTTTTGTGTCATTCTTAAGACAAATATCTCATTTATTTATTTTTTTTGTCATTAAAATATATAAGAAAATTAATTTAAGTTTGATATATGTCATTCGTTTCCATGGTTTCATTGTTGGAATTTAAAATTTTGACATTCCAACGTGAAAAATGAAATAACCCAAGCAAGGTCACTTTTCGTGACAACCTAAAAGAACGAAATTCCCATTTAGTTCCACCTAACCGTTTGAAACAGACTGTAGGTACATACAATTTAATTCAATGCAAAAATGCGTCAAGTGTAGTCTCTTTTGTTTTTGTAACATTTCACTTCTACAAAATCAGCACAGGTATTCAGTGCGGATGTAGGGCTCCCTTCATTTCCTTCCTGCATAAAATAACGCTGTAATATTAAATTCTTTGTACATATTTTTTCTTGAGAATATGTGTAACATAATATGTACTGTGATCTTAATCCCAATTAAGCGAAATGTTGTCCCAATTAAACATGTAAATTTACTGTTGGTTCCTTGGTTTGGTTTCTGTTCTTTGAGATTAAGCGGTGGCCCAGATAAGCGGAATCGTCTGTATTTATATAATTTGATATTTTTATTTGTAGAGTAAAATACTTGATCTTGCCTAATTAAACCTTCTTAGTATCTGGTATAATAAATAAGTTAGCAATGCTTAAACAGTTCCCAAAAACATCCTATATAAAAATGAATTCATATTCATTGAATTTTTTAGTAATTATATTCATCATCATCATTAATAAGTGATTCAGTTTTAATTCTCAGTCGTTACCATTAAATTGTAGAGTAGATTGTCTTAAATTTGTTGTTGGCTATGTGGTGAGTAAGATTTTGGCACGCATCCCTCATAAGGTGAATGCAGTAAGCGAGGGAGAGAGAAATTTGTGGATGTAGACAAAGAATGAATGTCGGGAGCCAAAGGTCGCCATGGTTACAGGGCTGATGTGCCACGATGTTACATGAGATTTCAGATAGTGTAACTATGTCTTCTTACAACTTTTCACAACGATATCCTCAATAGTATTTTTGGGGTTGTCAAATTGATAAAACTTTTTACATTATTTTTATAAATGTTTTTAAAAATATTTGTTACATTCAGAATGTAAACAATTTATTTGTCAGCACTGTTATATTTGCAAATATTGATTTAGTTAATAGTTTTTTTTTTTTTGTATCCATGTATATTTAAAACTAGCTTGAGTACTCATACTTAGTACGTTTTTCTTAAAATTTAAATATTTAAGGACACTTGTTTAGGCTACTAGTTTCCGGTACAATTTGGTAATGATATACTAATACAATCTTTTAAGTGATAGGGTTGCCTTTTATATCTCGGGATTTGAGATCAAAAACAATTATTTATCAACAAAAGTGGCTTTTTTGCTTTTCAAAATATTCTCCATGAAGATCAATACACTTTTGCATGCGTTTGAACTAATTTTAGAAGCACTTTTTCCACTCCGATTGAGGCTTTTTAAACTGCAATTGTCAAATTATGTAAGATCCAACGCAAACTAATCTTTTTGGCGGCCAAATGTTCATGCAATAGTGAATACATGCTGGTCCCACTAATGCCCAAGGATACCTCAATCTCACGATAAGTCACATGACGATCTTGCAGTAAACAGTTCACGCACAGCATCAATGTTTTCCGAAACAACAACCAATTTTGGGTGATCTTCACGAAATTCGTCCTTAAGCGAACTACAGCCACTATTGAAGTCGGCAAACCATCGATAAACAGCAGTCCTTGATGATGCTTCATCGCCAAAAGTCGAAGTTCGTCGATGCACTGTTGTAGGATTTATCCACGTCGAAAGTTGTAAAAAACAATCGCTCGAAAATGTTCGATTTAATTCCATTTTTAGCCGAGATGAATTTTTTTAAGTTACTGTAACAACACAAATAGCGCTCGTACGTCAAAACGTTCTGAGTACGTATATCGTCAAAAATATCAAATTTTACGATAGAAGCATCAGTTGCCAGATGGCAGCACTAGTTAAGCGCAATCCCAATATATAAGAGGCAACCCTCGTAATACAAGGGATAATAGGACCCGTCGAAATGTCTGACTATCTAGGCGTTGTGGACCTATTATATATTTATGAATTACTTTTTTGTAAAATTTTGTAATAATTAAAAATTTCACAATCATTTCGCAATACTCTTCGAAAAACGAAGCAGAAACTGATCTAACAATCAAAATCGAATATATTGGATCTTGAGGAATCCAAGAATGTGCCACACATAAATGCAAAAAGGTTCTGGGCTTATAAAAAACGCATGAGAGCTGACTCCGCACAGCCGAAAATGGAGCACAGTGCAGCATAGCAGAAGGACCACGCGGACGTATTCACGTAAACCCTATTGGTTGTGTTCCAGAACACAACCTACCCAGATTTTTTCCGAAGATTTTTTTTTACACACTTTCAAAAAGTGTGAAACTATATTCTAATGCGTTACGTATTTAGTAACTCCTGTTTCAAATTTTATTTTTAATAAAACAGCCTGACTGTGCATTAAATTGTTACATATATTGATCTGTTTATAATTAATTATGCGTAATAACCTTACTAAAGCAAATATTAGTACTAATGTCAACATTCAAAATTTTGTAATGTTTACTTTTGTCATCACATTCAGAAATATGTAAATAATAAGGTTTAAAAGAAAAAGGGTTTATTAAGTTTTATAAAAATATTCTAGGATAAAAGATCTAAGAACGTAGATCTGAGCTTCGTGTGGTATTAAAGGGAAGCACAACAGTATAGTTCTGACAAGTTTTTTATACAAAAATGACAATTTGAAATACAAGGTGTCTCAAAAGAAATTTTATATTTATTTAGCTTACTGTGTGAACGCAACGTATCCGAGGGGCGCGGGGGTTATGTCAATCGGTAGCCTGGCTCTTGGGAATCCAGTCGCTATGGAGCGTTTCTCGGGAGCAGATCGCGCGTTATGCGTGCGAGAGTTTTACAAAAACTGTGATTCGGCGACTGTAGCGCGTAGAAAATTCTGCAGTATTCGAGGTGTTCGCCACTTAAATGATGCGCCAAGCATTCCTCTCATTCGACATTGGGTTAAAAAGTTTGAAGAGACTGGTACAACGCTGGATAAATCAAAATCCGGGCGACCTAGGTCATCAAGAACGGTAGAAAACGTGGAGAATGTTAATCAGTCTGTTCGTGACGACCCGAACCTTTCAATTCGGAAGCGCGCAAGTGCTTTAAATGTGCATAGATCATCATTACATCGCATTATGCACAAAGACCTAAAGCTGCACCCCTACAAAATTCAATTGGTGCAAGAATTAAAGCCCCAAGATGCCAGTCAGAGGCTTAATTTCGTAAATCAGGTGATTGAGCGACGAGGTGACATAAATTGGCGTCCACGCAGTCCAGATTTAACCCCTATGGACTTTTTCCTATGGGGTTATCTTAAATCTAAAGTTTACGCCAATAAACCGACTTCACTGGAGCATTTGAAAGAAAATATCCGTCACGAAATGGCAGCCATCCCTGAGTCTACCTGCCGAGACGTCATAAGTCATTTACTGTTCGATTAAATGAGTGCCGAGAACGCGAGGGTCTACATTTAGACGATATTATTTTTAAGAAATAAATCCCCAAAAAGTGTATTTTAATAATTAATAAACATTTTTTCTATATACGGCTTACTTTTTTTTTAATCGATCCACTAAATATAAAATTTCTTTTGAGACACCTTGTACAATTTTAAGAATCAATATATCAAAATTTCTAGCAAATTTTTATCTATCTAATACGATATTTCTAATTCTAAAAAAAGTTATGTAATTATAAATAAACAAATGAAATGTTATCTTGGAAACGAATCGAAGCGTATTTGCATGTGTTTGTAGACGGGGCAGATACCTTTTCTTGAGATAATTACACTGGTTAAATGTTCGGTTGGTGAGAAAATGTTGTCTCTGTTGCATGCTGTATTTCTCGTGTTTTAACTTGAAATAGTAGCCACAAAGTCGTTGGTCCAGAGTGAATACAAACAGAGAAGATGATTCAATAGAGTATTTTCCTGGTTAGGCTGTACGTTTGAATAAAGTCCGCTTTGCGATTTGTTTGATAGTATGCTCAGTTTTTACAAGTCGTTGTTCATATGTATTATGTAGAATTTAACCGACGTAAATGGTAGGCGAGTAACACGTCTCTGGACTCCCTCCAGGAGCTGTAGGGAGGGCGACCAAACAACAACTGCAAATTCTAGGAGAGGGCAAATTTAATATAGGTAAATTATACGGAATAAGTCAGGGATTAGATGAGGAAAAGATTTGTATACAATGTAGAGGACTTTATTTTTATTATTATTATTTTTTTTACTATATTTGTAATGTGAGTTGGCCAATCAAGAGTTGTTGTAATGGTTATGCCAAGATCCACTACACTTTCGACCTGCTGCATAGTCTTCTTAGGATATAATAAGTATGCCTAGCATAGGCTAACCAGACGTTCTCTTCTTTAGAGTATTATACTCTTTTCTATATCCTAATATCCTCTTTACTTTTTATAAAAGATCTCTCGATATACTCTTTTTTTGCTCATCATTTGTATTTCTAGAGTGAGGACATTTTTTTTTTGCTCATCACTTCTATTTGAGAATGAGGACCTTTTTTTGCTCATTACTTGTATTTCTAGAATGAGTACCTTTTTCTTTTTTTGCTCATCACTTGTTATTTGTAGAGCGAGGACCTTTTTTTTGCTCATCACTTGTATTTGTAGAATGAGGACCTTTTTTTGCTCATTACTTGTATTTCTAGAATGAGAACCTTTTTCTTTTTTTGCTCATCACTTGTTATTTGTAGAGCGAGGACCTTTTTTTTTGCTCATCACTTGTATTTGTAGAATGAGGACCTTTTTTTGCTCATTACTTGTATTTCTAGAATGAGAACCTTTTTCTTTTTTTGCTCATTACTAGTTATTTGTAGAGCGAGGACATTTTTTTTGCTCATCACTTGTATTTGTAGAATGAGGACCTTTTTTTGCTCATTACTTGTATTTCTAGAATGAGAACCTTTTTCTTTTTTTGCTCATCACTTGTTATTTGTAGAGCGAGGACCTTTTTTTTTGCTCATCACTTGTATTTGTAGAATGAGGACATTTTTTTGCTCATTACTTGTATTTCTAGAATGAGAACCTTTTTCTTTTTTTGCTCATCACTTGTTATTTGTAGAGCGAGGACCTTTTTTTTGCTCATCACTTGTATTTGTAGAATGAGGACCTTTTTTTGCTCATTACTTGTATTTCTAGAATGAGAACCTTTTTCTTTTTTTGCTCATCACTAGTTATTTGTAGAGCGAGGACATTTTTTTTGCTCATCACTTGTATTTGTAGAATGAGGACCTTTTTTTGCTCATTACTTGTATTTCTAGAATGAGAACCTTTTTCTTTTTTTGCTCATCACTAGTTATTTGTAGAGCGAGGACATTTTTTTTGCTCATCACTTGTATTTGTAGAATGAGGACCTTTTTTTGCTCATTACTTGTATTTCTAGAATGAGAACCTTTTTCTTTTTTTGCTCATCACTTGTTATTTGTAGAGCGAGGACCTTTTTTTTGCTCATCATTTGTATTTCTAGAGTGAGGACCTTTTTTTGCTCATTACTTGTATTTCTAGAATGAGAACCTTTTTCTTTTTTTGCTCATCACTTGTTATTTGTAGAGCGAGGACCTTTTTTTTGCTCATCATTTGTATTTCTAGAGTGAGGACCTTTTTTTTCTCCCATCATTTGCATTTCTCGAGTGACGACCCCTTTTTTTGCTCATCACTTGTATAGAGTTGCTTCGGCTCTGGCCTTCTGACCTTTGCTACGGCTCTGGCTACGAAGCATACTCTATTTCTGTAAAAAAAAAATCTGGTCAGCCTAGCTTGGGATTATTATCCAAGATGTAATATATATTTTAATTTGTTCAATGGTAAAAGAGAAGAGGATACAAGATAATAAGTTTTAATAAGAAGTTTTTGTTGTTTTAGTAAATGTAGTAAATTCCTGACAAAGATAAACTGTTTCCGGTTTTTAGGCTCAAATACAAAGCAAAGGTAATGTCTCTGATGAGGTGCGAGCACGAGTAAACTCGGCTTGGTTAAGATGAATATAAGTCACTGGAGTTCTATGCGACAAACGTATGCCCATCCACCTTATATCAAAATTATGCTAGACAATAGTCCGTCCAGTCGCACTGTACGGATCTGAATGCTGACTGATCACTAAAAGCGCTGAATGTCCGTTGAATTCCATGGAGATGCGGATACTTCGCTGGTCTATGGGCATTTCTCTCCTGAAATACACACCAATAATGTTATTCGGCTGCAGGTTGGCGTGGCATCAATCCAAAAAAGAAATTCGGGACAAACGCCTTTAGTGGTTTGGACATGTCAGATGAGCAGCGCCTAGTACCGGGCCCTACATTGCCTACAATTTTACGACAGATGGCAAGCGGTTGAGCAAAACACCGATGGCAAGATACAGTCGACGAGGACAAAAGAGTTGTCCATCTACACCCGAAATAGTGTTTTATTGGCAAAATTCGCGTTCAAAAATCCAAAAACCGGACCCCGCACCATGGGAAAACGCCAAGAAGAAGAAGAAGAAGAAGAAGAAGAGTTAATTCCTGATGTAGCATATGTGCTGATTTTAAAAAGTCATAATTCAATATATTGTGGGTACTTTAAAATCTTGGATATTAGCAATATTGCATTACACCTAGAATCGTTTTCTTTTTGACGATTTTTTTAGCCGTACTAGACCTGCATATTATATAACAGCATTGCTAATAGTTGCAGTAGTAAGTTTCCAACTATATCAGAGGCTAAAGCTGCAGGAGAAGTATTTATTGGACAACAAATTAGGAAACTTATGAATAACTCCACATTTACTGACAGTATGAATGACTTGGAGGAACAAGCGTGGAATGCATTCAAGGATGTAATTAAGAAGTTCCCTGGAAATACAAAAGACCCTCGGTATGGAAGACTTTGTAAGAAATATGTTAGAAAAGCTACAACTACTTGGATGCAACATGTGTCAACGAAAACTTCATTTCTTATATTCTTATCTCGACTACATGTTTGCATCACGACCTGAAATAAAAGAGGGAATATACCAGAGCCGATGGGATGCGCTTAAGTTTGCTGATTACTGCTGCTCAATAAAACGAGAAGCTCTTCATGAACATACCGGTTGTTAAATTATTAAAAAGTTAAGAACTCCGTTTCTAATTATCGTAAAACATTATATTTTATACGAATGTATTCAGTAACTTTTTCTGTACAGTACAGACCCCTTATTATGCCTTTAAATTTTCCCCGTTTTTTATAAACAAATTAATTAGAAAATTTTGTTTACAGTGAAGTGAAAACAATCAACGATACCTGCGTTATTAGACTTGATTTGTTGCAAATTAATTAACAATTCTTGTTTTATTTATATTTGTTTTATTCGCGAGAAGTCGCATGAAGCACGTGCAATACAACGTCTTATAAAATATATTACACACGCGCTGGCTAACGTCAAATTGGTTTGGTAGTCGGCAAACCGCAGTTTGCTGCTTTTACACACGACAATCTGCCTTAATTATTTTCAAATACAATATTTCGTATTATTTATTGAACGTAAGAGGACTTATTTATGTCTTAACAAGGTTAAATCCGACGGGAAATACTGTCTGAAATTCTGATTCATTTTAAACGTCACTGATAGCAATGCGGTTTTTATGTTTTTCACATTGTGTACATATATTTCTAATGAATTTTGCGGTTAAATATTTACTTAGAATATATAATAATTATAGATAGTATTTCCTGTTGCGTATAAAATTTTTCTCTAAATTTTCCTCTTGTGTAAATATTTGAATTATAGTGATATTTTTATCTTATCATTTTTATGAGACATTTGTAAAATGTATGCGAAATATTTACAATGATGTCAGAATTAAATGTGTAGGATACGTAATACTCCAAATAAGACAGAAAATAAAATACTTGTGGGTTCTTATGTCAATGCTAACGTAAATGGAACACTGGTTTAACCGTTAACCGACTATATGAATTTTGTCAGCCATCAGTTGCCTCGACGCCTTACCGGCGCTTGTAGTAAAACCGTTATATTTTTTGTGATTTGATATAAAAAAACTCGAAAATAAAAGATATAAATAGTGCATAAAGTATATCTACTATAATTTAAATTATTTATTAACACAATTATAACATATCAAATTTGAATGATCATTACAAACATTTTTCTTACGATATGCGCAATGTTGAAAAATTTGTCTTTTCGATTCACATAAATGGCATTGCGCTCGGTGTTTCTTTTTTGGTTGTGAGTTTGATGTCGAAGGTTCGTCCAAACTACATAATGTAGCAATATTCTTCTTCAAAGATTTACTCCGTATGTTTGAGAGACGTCGCTGAATTTGATCCATGATTAATTCTTCACTCAATTCTTCGAGGTAGATATTTCGTCGTTTTTTCCTATGTTCCATTGTTTATAAATATTTGTATGGATTATATATCCTGCCAATCCAGCTATATCCAATAAAAAAAAGCCATAGGCCATCTAGTACACTTTCTTTTACAGGTATACGATCGTAACATCTTATCCATTAGATCAGTTCCGCCTTTAGATTTGTTATAATCTATTATTATTTCAGGTTTTTGTTTATTTTCTGTCAAAGCATCATCGTGAAGCATAGAAGATAGTAATATAACAGCTCTACCCTTTTTTGGCACGTAGGAGACTAATGTGAGTGCTTTGGTAAACCCAAAAATTCTTCCCGGGAACGATTTGCCTGAAAATTATTTGGAATATATTGCTTATTTTTTCGAAGTGTTCCTAACAATGTGAGTCCAGAACTTTTAAGATTCAAAGCCAATTGTTTTGTAGTAAAAAAATTATCGCACGTCACATTTCGATTGGTGTGATAATATGGTGTACTCAACTTTTCAACAAGCTTTTCTCCGAGATTTGTCGCTCGTTCGTTACCCTCTTTACCTAAATAAGGAACTCCGCCTAGAGGATATCCATTTTCTGAATCATTGATCCAAAATATTTTCATACCATATTTTTCTGGTTTTGATGGCATATATTGTTTGAATGGACATTTCCCATCGTAACCAACTAATTGTTCATTTACAGTTATATTAGAACCTGGCATATAATATTTTCCGAGATTTTTATTTAGACCCTCCCAAACGTCTCTTATACAAGCCAGTTTATCAGTTGCTCGTCTCTGTGGTTTGGAATTTTTATCATCGAATCTCATAAAACGTATTATCTCTTTGAATCTGTATTTTGACATAGTAGCTCGAAATATTGGAGGTCCATTTATTACTCCACAAACGATCAACGCTTACATCTGAGGATTTTAAATGTCCAGCAGTTAGAACGCCGCC
This sequence comes from Liopterus haemorrhoidalis, assembly GCA_963971575.1. NCBI lineage: Eukaryota > Metazoa > Arthropoda > Insecta > Coleoptera > Dytiscidae > Liopterus > Liopterus haemorrhoidalis. The sequence continues at coordinate 3,923,121 of OZ020614.1, forward strand.
AGCGCCGCTAAGGCGCCATGTAGACGGATGACGTAGTTTTTAACAAAATATAAAATTTATAATGTTATAGTGAACATTAAGCGAATTTTATAATGAATTCTATATTACAACATTTCATCGGAAGGGTACTAAAAAGGATTTTCTTAAATATTGATAATAAGGAGTTAAAATTATTAGTTTAATTATCATAGCGCCTCTCAGGCGTCATATAAGCGGTTAACGGTTAAAAGCAATACAAATACGGGCTACTTCAAAAGCCTTCTACTGGCTTTTTTATAGGTACAAATTATTCGACTTGTTACAACTTGCTTTGAATTTTGTCATGTTTGGTATTGCTCTTACATGTTTGCTATAATTACTCTATCTCTTTATTGGGAATACTTTAATTTTAACGGTAGCGGATTGTTTCACTAAATTTACTAGGTTTTTCTCTAAGCAAGGTGCTACTGCACAGAATGTTAAGAAGATACTTGAACGTGAAAATTTCTTGTTATTTGGTATTCCTCAAATAATAATTTGTGATAACGAAAACATTTTGCTAATAATCTTGTTAATCAACTATGTGCAGAATATAATGTACGAATACGTTTCACACCGTATTACCATCCGCAAGCGGATCCAGCAGAAAGAATAATTAGAGTAGTCAAAACCATGATATATTGTTACATCGACGAAGATCAAAGAAAATGGGACGCTGAATTAGATAAAATAGGATGTGCTATCAGTACAAGTATACACGAGTCAATTGGAACAGATATTAAACGTTGCATACTACCAGAAAGACAATGAAGAGACAGATGAAAAACAAGATCTTGGAACACAAGAAATAAGAGCAAAGGTGTTAAATAGAGTATACAAGAAAGTTCGTGAACGTCTTTTCAAAAAAATAAGAAGATATATGACTTACGAAGAAGAGAAGACACTTACGAAATAGGTGATGAAGTAATACGTAAGAATTATTCTCTCTCGATTTCGGTTAGGGTTTAGTTTCGGCTAACTTTAAATAATGTTAGTTATTATTAACGTTAGTTTAGGTATAGAGTAGAATATAATATTTATTTATTTATATATAAAATTTTACAATAATATACAATCAATAATTATCTTAATTTCATAATAAGAAATAATCTTTTATAAATATAAATATTTGATTGCCCCTCCAGTTACTTAGTCCTGGAGCCGTCACTGAGTATTATACATCTTTATTATAGATCTCACCATTAGAATAGCCAGCGCAGTTTATATTTCAATGCAATTTTTTAATTTCAACACATTTTTATTGTTTATTATATATATGCAGCGAAAAAATAGAAGAACGGAAATAAAAATGACTGAAAAATCTTTAGCATATACAGTAGTATGATTGTGTTCTTAGAATACTGTCTACACAGGAAGCAGGCTACAGTTTCCGCTATACAGATTATAACATAATGGTCTTTAACCTTTAGGAACATATGAGAATTTTTTATGTAAATTTTAACTTAATTTTGCATTCTAACGCAACATATGCACTACTTAATAGGATATAAAAATAAAATGGTTTACTATAATACAGTTTCACAAGGTAATAATCTACATAAGCGGTTCCCAACCTGTGCTCCGCGGAGCCCTAAGTGCTCCGCGTGCACTTCTCAGGGGCCCCGCAGCCGTTCCAGGAAATAAAATAAATAAAAATTGAATAAAATCAAAAGTATTAGAAATAAAAAAAAAAAAACAGAATCAAAATAATAAAACTGGAAATGACATTCTGAAAGAAAATTGGCCAAGTTGTATGTATGTCCAAGTGATTTCTGACTCTAACCGGTTTATGACTCTATGACTAGCTGGAATGTGATCGGCGAGATGCATTTTTGTTTGAATAATCTGCGTGTATTTTGATTATTTGCTTCATTTTATAAAAATCTGTCTATCTATCAATATGTGAGCTGTGAAAGAGATAAGTGAATTTATATTAACTAAAAAATCTACCCCCTCCCCCGTAACATTACTTCTAAACACCATTAATTTGTAAGACATAGGGTAGGCCTAGGGGCTCCGTCATAGAAATTGATTCTAAAAAGGGCGCCGCAAGTAAAAAAGGTTTGGAACCACTGGTCTAGAGAAAAATTGAGGCTTTAATCGTTTTAAACGTTTTGAGATAATGACAATTTTTTGAATGGCATAATTTACATTATTTGTGAAAATTGTAAAATAAAAAAAAAAACAACTCAAAAATGGTTAGAGATAGCGACCAGCGGTTGAAATTTTTGGATTCCTTGTAGTTTATTTAGTCTAGAAAAAATTTGAGGCCTTACTCGTTTTGCGTATTTTAAAATTATGACAAATTTTAATATGGCGTGATTTATAGAAATATTCATCTTCGCATGGATATATCTCTAAACCGCAATGCAATAAAGACCTGCGGTTGAAATTTTTGAAATCTTGAGGTCCTACTTTACTTGTAACCAGATTTTGAAACAATTTTTTTTTTTGAAGTTTTTTCATTTTTCTTAAATTTTTTTGAAAATTTTGAAAATTGCTAAATAAAAATTGGTTAGGGATATAAATATGCGACTTGAAATTTTAAAATTCTACTACACTGTTAGGTCTAAGAAAAAAATTGGGCTTAAATAAACATATTATTAAGTTTTGTAGGGGCAGTAACCCAAAAACCTTGAAAATGGCCAAAAATCGAAATAATCGTAAGGGGTAGACCTTAAAAAAATCGTGATTTTGGAGTAAAAAATTATTGTCTCCAATTTTATTGAAAATTGGTACATATATGCATTTTTGGTCAGAGATCAAGAAAATTTGGTCCATTTTGAAGTTTGGGCAAAAGTTTTGGAATTATAGGCAAAAAACTGACCTAAATCAGCTCTAACTCAAAAACTAGGAAAGCATGAATTTTTTAAATATTTTTTTCATAATCCTCACCCCAAAATTAGTCTAAAACTATATTTTGGCTAAAATCGGAGTCAAAAAAATTTTGACCAAAAATTTCAAAATTTTGGATTTTTTTTTTTTTTTTTTTTTGTTTGAAAATTGGTATACTTATATATTTTTAGCCTTAGATCACAAATATATGGTCAGTTTTGAGTTACGGTCTAAAATTTTGACATTTCCGGCAAAAAAAGTAAAAAAAAAGACAGTCCACAAAAAGGCTCAGAACCGATGAAATGTTAGCCTGCCCCTTTTTTTAATCTTTATAAACTAATATCATCTATATCAGCGGTTTCCAACCTGTGCTCCGCGTGCACTTCTCAGGGTCCCAGGAGCCGTTCCAGGAAATAAAATAAATAAAAATTGAATAAAATCAAAAGTATTAGAAATAAAAAACAGAATCAAAATAATAAAACATTCATACGTTGACGAACATCGTCAACTGTATTTTGAGTACGAACTCTTGGCCTTCCAGTTATATCTCTATGAGTAATGCTCCCTGTATCTTGGATTAAATCAACACATCTTCTAAGTGCGCTGTAAAAATCTCCTTCAAGGAAAACATTATCTGGAAATCGTGGCCGAAATTCCTCTAAACATGACACCGCACTGTAAATCCATTCGCCGTTCTCTCGAACACCATTTCGAAAATATGATTCAATCATAATTTTTTTGTGTTCTTTTGTTAAAACCATTATAATTACAGCTTAATTAATTTTTCAAACTTATGGCAACAACAACAGTGATGACAGTTAATTAATTCTAAAGCTTGCTGTTGACATTACTTTTATTTTCCATAGCTAACCCGTATGTAATTCCTTTTTGAACTCATGGTAGAATAATATTAAAGCTATATATGTATGTTTTCTACCAAATAAACCCTTGTATTGTTATTTTGATTATAGTATGTTAAAAAATATTGCTTCAATTGAAAATTTAACATAAACAAATTTGTTAATATATAATTCTTTTGTTTTAGGTAAGATCGTAATCCTTTTATCTGAACGTGAATCTGTCTACTTAGCCATTGTCATTGAAGAACCAGAATTGGTCTATTCACAGGTATATTTTGTCTATTTTTGTATGTTGATAGTAAGGTGTGGTAACTCGCTTTGTTTCTTTTTATTCTGTAACTGGGCGTGGGTTACAAATATTAAACATTTAAAATTCTTGAGTTTTTTGTTACTTGGGCATTTTTTATTTTTAAAAGTACTTATTAGGAAGTTGAACGGATTGACTTTCTAGAAAATCAAGTTAAAACGTGTTGTGTATAGCGTATATATATGTAATATAACTTCTAATTTTTATAAAATTTAACGTCAGCAAATCAAATTGCGAACAAAATCACGATTTTTTAAGGTCTACCTCTTACGATTTTTTCGATTTTTGTCCATTTTCAAGGATTTTGGATTACTGCCCCTACAAAACTTAATAATATGTTTATTTAAGCCCAATTTTTTTCTTAGACTAGATAGTGTAGTAGAATTTTAAAATTTCCAGCCGCATATTTATATCCCTAACCATTTTTTATTTAGCAATTTTCAAAATTTTCAAAAAAAAATTAAAAAAAATTAAAAACTTCAAAAAAAAATTTTGTCTCAAAATCTGGTTACAAATAAATTAGGACCTCAATATTTCAAAAATTTCAACCGCAGGTCTTTATTGCAGTTCCTTTTTGAGATATATCCATGCGAAGATGAATATTTCTATAAATCACGCCATATTAAAATTTGTCATAATTTTAAAATACTCAAAACGAGTAAGGCCTCAATTTTTTTATAGACTAAATAAACTACAAGGAATTCAAAAATTTCAACCGCTGGTCGCTATATCTAACCATTTTTTAGTTGTGATTTTTTTAATTTTACAGTTTTCACAAATAATGTAAATTATACCATTCAAAAAATTATTATCTCAAAAGGTTTTAAACGATTAAAGCCCCAATTTTTCTCTAGACCAACCTTTTTTACGTGCGGAGCCCTTTTTAAATAAATTTATTTCCCCTGAATCAATTTCTATGACGGAGCCCCTAGGTCTACCCTATGTCTTACAAATTAATGGTGTTTAGAAGTAATGTTACGGGGGAGGAGGTAGATTTTTTAGTTAATATAAATTCACTTTTCTCTTTCATAGCTCACATGTTGATAGATAGACAGATTTTTATAATATGAAGCAAATAATCAAAATACACGCAGATTATTCAAACAAAAATGCATCTCGCCGATCACATTCCAGCTAGTCATAGAGTCATAAACCGGCTAGAGCAGTAGCGAATTAAGTTGCTTGGGGGCCCTGGGCGGTAAAATTAAAATGGGCCCTCTATTATTTTAAATATAATGGAAATATTTGTATATAGGCTTCGTGGGCCCCGGGCGGCCGCCCAGTCCGCCCACCGCTTAATTCGCCTCTGCATGTTGCGTCTTTTTAAAAAAGACTTGAATACGAAGCATATGCAGAAAAAAAAGATTTTTGGAAAATTATTTAAATTTTGTTTAAAAAAATTAAATGGAAGCTCTTAGTACTCAAATAACGAATAATAATGATTATCAAAAATCTATTGATTTTGATGTGATTATAGAACAAATATTCCTAGACATACAGTATTATTTGGCTTCTTGCACTTATTAAATACATACAAAACCCTGAAATGTGTGAAAATTCACACTTCACATCAATTTATACTTAAATTTTTATATTCCTATCTGAGTATAAAAACTTTTAAAACTAGTAAAAAATCATTTTATTTAGTAGAATACCCAACTTGATAAATATAGTTTGAATTCCACAAAATACTGAAAGTTTTTCCAAAGAATCTTTTTTCCGGAATTTAATCCTAAAATCTAGTTTCACACATTGGTATTCTGAATGAGTTTTATGGAAGTATTAACTTTTGGAAATAAAAATTATATAAATATAATTCTGCAGATAGGCAAGTTGTGAGTTATAATTAAATAAGTAAGGGTCACATTTGGTCCGCGGGTAGCATAATAAATAAACCGTTATATCGCCACTGATTTATTGATTACTGAAATATATCTATATTATGACAGCAAGGTCAAGAATGTTTTACCCAGCTTATAGTTAACAAAGTTAATTCAGCTGGAATTTACTAGACTAATTAGGGTTACAAACTTTGATAATAAAAATTATAATTTACAAAGTACATGGTAGAAAGGTGGGCACGTTGGGACTACGTTCACTGAACAGCTGTGCTAATTATTTGGAAAATTCAAAGGTTACGTTACAAATCCAAAGTTGTTGCTGAACATTATTTTACTATAGCTTCATTCCTGGATGCTTCGTTCAGAATTTAGAGGTCTGAACGGTTACTCGCTTTACTATATGACAAACCTATTAGTGAAAATCAACAGTGCACAAGCTAGTCTACAGTCCACTAATTTAAGACCTCGGAACGCAGCTTAAATATGAGAAAGAAATAATAAAATAAGGCAGTATAGAAAATTTTTAGAGACTGACATGCCAAGAGGAAATTAAGGACTATGACTAGAGCCCTGCAAATCCGCGGGTACCCGCGAATTATCCGCGGATATCCGCAACTTTTCTGCGGATGCGGATAAATTATCATTTAAACCATGCGGATGTGGATCGGATGCGGATTAAATGTCATATCCTCTTATCCGCAATATCCGCGTGAACATTAAATCCTCGATTACTTTCGGAGAAACAAGCAATTGTGTTCTGACTACGCAGTCCTCGGTTATTTTCGGTTGTCTGTATATACATGATATTTTGTAGCATTCAATCTCACTTTATGTTATTTTTATTAAGACAATTGTCCATGATCAAGACTGAGTTGAGAAAATCAACTTAACTTTCTTTTTATTATTGAATATATTATAGAAAATAATATTTTGGACAAAAGTTTCCTGGTACACTTTCGACGTAATTCTTCCTACCTCTGCTCTAATTCTGGCTTTTAAATCTGATAAAGGTTTTTTTTTACATAAAACTGATTAGTAAGTTTTATTTAAATACCAAAATTTACCTACATAATTTTTTCTCGAAAATTTTATTATGTAACCTACCAATTTTTTTATACTACCCGAAGTAAAAAGTCTTGCAGATCCCAAAAATTTGAAAAATGACACATGTTGCTATTTGAAAAAGTTGCAACGCCTAACTCATGCGCCTAGCGCGAAATGGCGTAAGAGAATTACTTGATCCTAAAAATATGAAGCACCTTCTATCAAGTAACGTTTCTGATTTTTTTTTTAAATTCAATATTAAAAAAATCAGCACGCCACTTACTCCCTACGAAAAAGAACGCTTAGGCCCCCCAAAATTGTTATCTCTCTCTAGATTTAAGTAAGTTATTAGCGCATCTAGGCCTTAAAACTTTTGGGGTCCCTTAGGTTAGGTTAGTAATAAATAAGCTGGTAAATCCAAAAATTTTCAGTAGCGTTTTAGAGCAGAGATTACCTAAACAGGCGAAATATGTTAGTTCTTTCCAAACTGACAGCAAAACCTGTAGTGCGTATATTTTTGCGGATGCGGATCGGATGCGGATTTGCTATTTACGAAAGCTGCGGATGCGGATCGGATGCGGATCATGGATGTGCGGATGCGGATCGGATGCGGATACAGAAAAGCTTATCCGCGCAGGACTCTAACTATGACGTATGTAAAATGTATTTTCACGCAAATAGGTACCGATATAAATCTGCGAGTATATAATTTCACTTATTTGTATTAATCGTTTGTGGAATACAATGGAGTCTAACTACTCGCCTAGAAGACTTGGACTATGCCGACGATCTCTGTCTAAACAAAAGAACTGCGCAATAACACCTCAAATACTTGAAGTCTTCAATTACATGATGTCCCTGTTGAGCGTACATCCAGGTTCTGCTACCTAGGAAGCATCATCACGGAACAAGGAGGCACATGCGAAGATATTTCTGCCAGAATTCAGAAAGCAAAGCTGGCTTTTACTATGCTGAGCATATTCTGGTCATCTGCACATATCAGCAGAAAGACAAAACTTCGAGTATTTAACACCAACGTCAAGTCTGTCCAGTTATATGCCTGTGAGACTTGGCTAGTTATTGAAGCGTTAACCAGTAAGTTACAAATTTTTATCAACAAATGTCTACGAAGAATAATGGGAATCCATTGGCCTAACATAATCAACAACAAAGATCTTTGGCAGAAAACAGGGCAAACAGAAATAAGACTGGAAATACAGTTGCGAAAGTGGAACTGGATGGGACATATACTCAGACGAGAGACAGACAACATCACGAGACGAGAGTTCCAATGGAACCCTCAAGGAAAACGAAAGGTCGGAAGACCCAAGCTCACATGGAGGCGAACAGGGGACAGAGAAATTAAAGATATGGGAAAGACCTGGGGCGAAATTAAGACCTTAGCCCAGAACCGGACAAGGTGGCGATGTTTTGTAGAAGCCTCTTGAGGAGTTGAAGCCTCTTGTACCAATATATATTAATCGTTTGGTAAACATTTATAAAATTCAATTAAAAGTTGAATTTAATTTCTAGTTGAAGATGGATATTAAGCCCAGATGCAAGAATCAAAAGTAAATCCAACGTTCCGAACTGTCGTTTTGCGGGCCACCTAAAATCAGGCGACGAGCCGTAGTTTGCCGAATTCTGATGTAGATTAACCCTCATAATACCATAGATTCACTGGAGACCCCGTGCGTAATGCGAAAGTACTTTTCTATTGAAATTTTCATACTTAAAATTCTGAAAAAAATTGACTTTTCCTAACATATTGTTTTCTAAGTTTATCTGGAGCACAATTTTTATAGATTGCATAATTTTGCCAAAAAATGAAAAAGTCACACATAATACCATTGGGATTACCAGTGACCCAAGTTATTAAATATGTTATTTTATCATATCTATTCTATTTCTTCAGTTATTTTGATATTCTTCTTTATGTCTAAACGTTTCTTGACGATTAAGTGTTTCCTCGGTTTCTGTGCGGGTACCAAAATTTCAGTGTTTTTTTTTCAGAGAATCTCTCATTTTTCTCATTTTTTTACAAGCCTTGATCTTGCAAGAGAAATGGATAGGAAAAATTTAACAATGCTTGGTACAATTCGAAAAAAATAACCAAAACTCCCCCAGGAATTTGTGACTACGCGCTAGAGGGATGTATATTCAACAAAATTTTGTTGCCAAAATAAAGCCATGTTAGCCTCTTACTATCCAAAATAGGGAAAATCGTTCCTGCTATCAACCATGCATGACATTGGTGAAATTTACGCGTTTCTAATGTCAAATTTATTTAATTGTGGGTGGAGGGTTACAGGCAGCAAGTGCTGCAGGGTCCCTTATAAATTTGCCGCCCCTGAGCAACACTTATTAGAAGTACTAATGTAATTGAATTATTTCATTTTCTCATTTAACACGTTACATGTTTGTATTGTTGACTTATGTTGCTTGGTAAAATGAATTCTATATCTATGTTTTTCTTATGACTGACCCTGGATAAAGCTTCACTCCTGTGTAAGGTCACGTGATTGTAAGCCTTATTGGAGTTCAGAGACAGCTGTTCAAATTATTAGGGATATCAAAGGGGATCATACCTAATATAATGTAACACAAATAGTTCTTTTGTTGAAATCAACTCTGCAGAGTACCAACTTTTATAAGAAATATTTTATTTGCAACTAAATAAATAGATAAAAGTCCGTGTTTAGCAGTAGCGTAACTAGAATAAATGTCGCCGAATTGCAATGAATTTAATTGACGCCTATAGAATATAATAATTTTCGATCTACATGTTTTAAAGATAACCACTTATGCATTAAAAAAGTTCTTTTCATTTTTATTTATTGACAAATAAATACTAAAATAAATGATTCGCATTTCTACTTAAGTATAAAATATAAAAATATTATATTACATTTAAAAATAAAATTAAAAAGTATTATATGGGTCAATTCATGTCGAGTGGTCTGATTTTAGAAATCGCCCACGCTCGACCATCTTCTGTTTGGTTTGAACATTAACCAGTTATAAATCAATGTTAAAGATGAATATTTGCAAATTTTTATACTCTTATATTAAATATCCAGCGAGATATGGCTTTTTATTTAAAGGTCTGTTTAACAATGCGTTTGAACTGTAGAAAAATATTCAACTTTTCACTGTCTGTAACTCGACAACCAAAGCAGCTGTTGATCTGAATTTGGATATTCAAGACTATCGTTTTCCCGTGAATCAAAATATCGTATGCAAAACATCAAAAAATATTGCCCTTTGCAGGATAAGTGGACAAAAAAAAGCCTTATTTGCAAATTTAAACCCAATTTTGGGGTCAATTATTTTCAAAATGAAGAAGCAGGGAAGCTTGCTATTTGGCGTAAAAATATTCAAAGTGAAGTCAAAAAGTAAGGTCAAATTCTATTTCCTCTGCTTAAATGGTTGGCAGCATTGACTGAACCTGAATGTATCATAATCTCAAAGTGTTTTTGTATGTTACCTGTGTTAGTTCAGTGCTCAGCTCTGTCATAAGTGATTTCAAAATTGATTTTTTTCAATATCAATGGAAAAAGCAGGTTTGAAACTATTATGGCTTTGGATTAAGCCAGCTAATTAGCTAGTAACTATTAACTAAATTTGATATCTTGAATATAAATGTGTCAGGATAAGGAAGGAATGTGTAATGGATAAAGAATTTTGCCGAGAGGTCGTCACGATAGAACTAGCGATTATATTTAGTCACAGGATAGTTTACAATAGGGTTATAGAGGTTGTTAATGAGTATGAGTACTAATAGTCTATAGCGGTGTTGATAAGGAATTTGGCTATTGCTTTGTAAATGTTATTGTTAGCTTGTGTTAGAATTTTTGGGACTGTTGTTGGGGGCTGTATGTTTTCTTCTACGATTGTTGCAATTAATTCATCTTGTTCTTTTCCAAATTTAATACATGACAGAATAAAATGATTTGGATCTGCGGTGTTCGCATTTATCGTCCTTTATAATTACGAACCTTTTTAAATGACTGGATCAGTTGTGTGGTGAAACCGTAGTCGGCATATTTTAACAAATATATTTCGGCTTAGTTGGAGGTTTGAGAACCAAAGTTTAGTGCTTATATTTTTATTTAAACTATTAGAATCAGCCTTTTTCTTTTTGGAGTCTTTTTTGCTAAGACATGAAACATAGAGTTAAAAAAACTGATAAAATATACGTGATTCATTAGCATACTGGTGCCAGTTTGAGAATCAACAATTCGAATCAACAAGACAAATCGCTTTTGGAGTAAATGTCTACAACATTACAACATTGCATTGGCCCATTATTTCCTCTGGTTTAAGTCCAACTGAAGCTACAATTTGGCCAACAATCACGTCCTGAACGCCCGTCATTTTACACAAATCGTAACTCCGTTTATTTCTTCGACTTATTTAGATATCCGAGAACTATACGCAAGGCCGAGTATATATATTTATATATATTTTTTATTCAAAAATAAATCATTAATCGATGAAATGTTTTTTGTTATCTCGAAATGCGGATCGAAAACTTAACATTTAGACCACAAAATTACCAGAGATAAGTCATCGTTAATATTGTTTACTTATTATTAATGCATGCGTGTTGTACGCTTTTTTCTAAATTCTCGAAGGCGCCTCGACTACGACGGCGGTGGTTTGCATTACAACCCCGGTAGCTACGCCCCTGGCATTAGCCGTATTTAGCAATTTTGTTAATGTGTATTTATTATGTTTAGGATTTAGACAAATAATGTTATCTTTTAACGATCTTCTGCTGCGTAGCATATTGCTAAACCCAATATTCATTTTCTAAATGTGTGAGTATAAGAATTTTGTTTGTTGTGTAAATATGCGTGCATACATCTAGAGCACTGCCACTTCACCATCAAGGGAGCAGCCTTAATTAAATATTGAAAGCACGAAAGGATAACCAGAGTATCAAATAATTACAAATGCATCGTGTAAGATAAGTTAATTAAAATTTTTGGTGCACAGAAACTATGGCTATTTGCTTGTACACAGCTCATCTCTTTAACTAGAATATACATTTCTTCTTCTTGTCCCGTATTTTACCGAAGTTTGTTCGCCATCAAGGCATTTTGGCTTATATAATGGTGGCTCTAAGGCTAAGCAAATGGGGAAGCAGTCAAAGTTTAACTCAAAAAATACAAAAGCTTACCAGTTGTACAGTTCTGTTTTCATATTGAAGATTGTTTAGATCAACCATGCGGTATTTATTAAGCTGTGTAGGCGCAGATAACATTTGATGCAGTGCGCCAATTACTCTAACTAACTATACAGTTTTGTGTTTGAAATCTGTTGTAATGTTAAAATTCAAACCGGCAGTGGCACTGAACTTTTAATTATACATCACTCTTTGTAACAATTTTGAGTTTGACACAGTAAAATAAACATAGTTAATATTTGATTTAAATTAATATGAAATAGGTTTATTAAAGTATTTTTGTTTAAACAAGTTCAATTTTTCTATTTTTACTTATGCCTAAAATATTTATTACCTAAACTAAAATAACTAAAATATGATTACCTGAAATTCATAAAACTATATATTCAGTTTTATCCATATTTAGATTTTCACTTATTATTCTACCACAATAATAGCAATATAATGTAACTATACAAATGGAAATACTGTAAAATTATTCACATTCCACAATTTGGCGCGATCTCGGCTAGATGCTACACTTGTCGTGTCATAGTGTAACTAATTTCACAGCTTTGGGTAGTTTCCCAATTCATTCTTATGATCAGTACAGAACTTTGGTCACAGATATGGTGCGATGCAAGGAGAGTTTATATATATAGGCAGTGTCTGGGATAAAAACCTGTTAGGATTTAAAAATTTAAAAGATTTAAATTAAAAATAAAATATGATTTTAAACATCTTTAAATGGAATTTAAAAATGTTTAGATTTAAAAATATAAAAGGATTCATTTTTTAGGGGTGGGGGGATTATCCATTTGACCTTAAATGTAACACAAGCTCTTTGTTGACATAAACCACTATCGAAGATATTTGTGCCATGAAGTTCTTCCGTGGCTTCTTTATTTATAACTTATTTTTCATTTTATCATTTCCAGACTATTAAGCATACTTGAGAAAATTTAAAATGGCAGCCTTCAGTGTTCTACAACGAGTCAAAATCTTGGAATGGTTCATTATTTTGACAAAAAGGAAATACTGTCGGAAATTTAATAACAGAAACTCTCCTAGTGATAACATGATCAGCAACTTAAAATAATGCTAACATATGATTCCAATAGTAATGCGATCATATATCTATATTTCGAAGGATTACATTTATTCTAAGTCTTGGTCAAGGCCCACCCTTCGGAACCATAAAGAAGGATAGGAATAGCACCGTAACATGTGCAATCCTAACCGCAAATTGAGCTCTCTGTCACACAGCAGATCTTTTAATTTTAAGTTTCTTTTTCGAGCAGTTGTGCTCAAAATACTTATACGTGCAATTTTCAATTGGAACCAGTGCCGTAGCTAGGTAGGAGCACAGGCTTGGGGCCCAGAACAAAGGGGCGCCAGAGAAAGGTCTGTCCAAAAAAAAAAAATCTGTCTGTTTTTATATGACATTTAAATATAGAATTAAATATAACAATTAAAATGTTTTATTATAACTAGGATAAATCATTAGAAAACATGAGTTCAAAGTTATTGTTTTAGGGAAAAAGGTAAGCAACTTTACTTAATTCGTAATATATATCTATATATATATATATGCAGGGTGTTTACGGTCTTCTTATTTCTTTTTTAATGGGTGGTACTACAGGTCAAAAGAAGGCGAAAACCCTTAAAACACTTTAGTAAAAGTTTTATAATAAAAGAGATATTTAAATGTTTAATTTTTGGGGTTTTCCCGCCATAACTCTCTAAATATTTATCCAATCAAAAAAATGCATTGAGATAAAAGATTTGTATTTTTATTCCTAACAATATTTGTATTATAAGTTTTTGGTCTTAAGTCAATAATAAGGGAGTAATTTAAATTTTTAATATTTGGGATTTTCCCGCCATAACTCTCCAAATATTTATCCAATCAAAGAAATAACATTTAGATAAAAGTTTGCATGGGCCTTGCATAGGGTGACCATTCGTCCCGCATTTTGATCTGTTGACCCCAGGGCCGAATTTTGCTCTGTACTTATATTTGGGAGGTGAAGACCTTTTTTTTGCTCTTTACTTATATTTGGGAGGTGAGGATCTTTTTTTTGTTTGCTCTTCACTTATATTTCGGAAGTGACGACCTTTTTTTTGCACCGTCCCGCATTGCCGTCTCCAAGAAAATGGTCACCCTAGCCTTGCAGCATACGCTGATTCATGGCTACGCCGAGCAAGACTTTGCTTACAACAGCAGGCGATAACTTCGAACATCTCCTGTATGTTCCAGAGTGTTTATCGTTTTCTTTTGATCCCATAAAAATAAAAACTTAAAAAATTAATATCTCTTTTATAAAACTTTTACTAAGGTGTTTTAAGGTTTTTAGCCGTCTTTTGACCTGTGGTATTACCCATTAAAAAATAAATAGACTGTAAGGACCCTGTATAGTGTGTGGGGGGGGGGGCAATAATAAAATCTTACCCAGGGCCCGAAAAAAGCTAGTTACGGGTCTGATGGGAACATACATTTTTTTGCTTATTTGTACTCAGCATTTTTGTTTACTTCGAGATTTCTATAAAATTAATATAAATCTAAATTGCATTTTTCTCAATTACTTTGTGATGCAAGGTTATGAGTTGTTTATATCGTTGGATGCAGAAGAAAATACTATTATTAAATAAGCAAAAAAAAAAAAAAGTGTTTCTATTCAATTGCTTTGCTCACTAATATTCTTTTATATAATTTAACCAACCTGTAATTCAACCAAGAGTGGACAAATTAAAATTAATATTAATATATTGTAGAGTTCTTTAAAAATACTGAGACCAGAAAACACATCGCGTCAAATATATAAACATGTATTTTTCCGAAAAAAATATTTTTTTATAATTATGATTAGGGTATCAAATGAAAGCTCTTGATACATGGATTAACAAACACAATTTTATTTTGTTAGAAGGGGTATGCGAAAAATTTGAACGCATACCGACCGATACATACGGGGCGTTTACTGAATCCATACAGTCGATGTATATGAGGAATATACGAGAAACAGATAGAATTTATATTTGCAATGGAGAATGCAATATTAACGTACCTAATGGACTGAGATTGGTATTCTGTGGATGGAATACGTTACTCTTGTGGATGGAATACGTTACTCTGTGGGTTTACTCGGACCTAAACATCAGATATAATCATATTCAATTGGTTGGCGAAATAATAATTTTTCGTTTATAACATTACGCATATTAAATTGCATTATTTTCTTTTATAATGTTTGTAATTGGGAAAATTTTATATTAACTTGTAAACTAATATTGGCTAGATCTTTTGTTGGCTGTTGTCTCTTTTACGAAGTCTTTCTAGGTGCGAGGGATGCTTAATTTTCCTCCCCACATCTTCTTAACCATTTCACATTTTTCTAAAATTTATTTAGAGACGCTACAACACCGACTTATCTCAAAATACATAGTTTGTATAAAATATATAAATATATGTTTGCTTAATCTGGGTATATTACATATCTGAATTTATTGTATTGTATATTATTAAGTGGTCCAGTTAAATGTGTCCTAGTAGTTGTGTATCTTGCAGGTATTTTAAATGGTTTTGATATGTTGTTGGGTCATTTTTTAACCCTTGTTTAATGTAGTATATATGTCATATTTTGTCCTTGTCGTTTTGTAAAACTGGCAGTCTGTTACTATATGTTTGACGGTCGGTGGTTCCCTACATGTGTCACAAATTTTAGTATTTTCTCCTCTCATTAGATGTTTATGTGTCAGTCTAGTATGCTCTATTCTTAGTTTGGCTGTTGCAGTCTGTTCCTTTCTGTTTCTCCCGTTGTACCATGTCTTGATGTCGTCTTTAATTAGTCGTAATTTGTTATTGTCAATGTTGGTCCATTTTGTCTGTTGTTGTGATTTGAGGACGTGTTTGATGTGTTGTCTCTTCTCATGGGCTGTGGACTTCAGGTTTATTTGTTGTGCCTCTTCTGTCTCACGAGTGGCTTTATCTGCTGTTTTGTTTCCTGGTATATTAACGTGGCCAGGTATCCAAGTGGGAATGATGCGTTTGTTTTGTGTAGTCTGTAGATGATGGTATTTTTCTTGCATTTGTTGTATGATTGTTGTTGTGTTGTAAAGTGTTTGTGTGGCTTGGAGTACTCCAAGTGAATCACGGCAAATTATAATCTTCCTATCTGGGCTGTTTTCACTTATTTCGAGGGCCTTTTTTATTGCAATTGCTTCTGCTTGATATATGCTGGAATCTTGTTGTAGCTGGTATACGAATTTTTCTTTTCCATTGATTACGGCTGCCCGACATATGTCATTTGATTTGGAACCATCGGTATAGTAGAAGTTGTAATCTTCATGTTCTTCTTGGAATATGCTGAAGCGTCCTCGATATAGTGCTTTCGGTGTATTGGCTTTCGGTAAATCGGTTAGTTTTAGGTTGACTGTAGGTTTCGTGAGAGTCCAGGGGGGTTTAAAATTCTAAGTATTTTGCTGAATATTGGTCAGGTCAAGATTTAAATTATTAGCTAATTGATGAATGTTGTTCTGTAGTGGTGTTAGGGATTCCGTTCTGATATTTTGTAGATAAAGTGGTGGGATTAAGTGAGAAAAAGTTGCATGACTGGGTTTGGTGGCTAGTTTTGCAGCGTTTGTTAGGAGCAGTGGGGCTCTTCTTTCTTCTAGTATTGGTTCTTCGGCATTCACTGACAGTGCTCTTCCTTGGTCACACATTTGTATAATTTTAAATCATCAACATATAACAGGAATTGTGAATTTGCCAGTTTCACCAATATCACTGATAAATATAGAAAAGAGCAGAGGAGTCCTGTGGAGCACCAGAGGTAGTTGCTGACTCGAAGTTATTAATAGCGACAAATTGATTTCGATTTTAGAGATGTGACTCAACCCATCGATGCAGGTTACCACAAATACCGAATTTCTCCAATTTAAACAATAGTGTTGGATGACGAACCTTATCAAAGACTTTGGAGAAATCTGTGTAAATAGCAGAAACCTTCCCTCTACGGTCAACACATTCAGTAACATATTGCACGAAGGTAACCCAGAATGGATGATTTTGGCCAAAAGTCAATCCGATTGACAGTACCCAATAAGAGAGAGAGAGAGAGCGAGAAATCCACTATATTCCGTACCTAATTGTAATGGTAAAAAATATAATATAACATGTTTTTAAGCGAGTTCCGGTGACAAGACAACGTACAGAAATTGCATTCCACCGTCGTAGTGTTGTCGTAGGAAAGCGTTTAAAAGTCAAATTCATTGTTAGTTAGTTTTAAGTTATTGAATGAAAACAGAGGTAGCGATGTTGACGGGTACCGGTTAGTAGCGTGTGGGTATGTGGCAAGCGGCGAAAGTCCGTGATACTGTACGTCGGCCAGCTTTATGAAACGTTCATTAATGCCTGCGTCCACATTAAACTCTATTCATAGTTCACAACACTTGTATTCATAGTTAATGTACTGCATGGAATATTATCAAATTAAATAGAATTACAATGATGGGTTGATGTGGTTCTACGTATGATTTATCGATAAACTGTTTTGGAAATTTAGGATTCCAATACCGCTAATCGCCGTACACTTACACGCTAATATAATAACGTAACCGCTTAACCAAGTACAAGCTATACAGGTATTCGTATTAATTGTGAAATTAATTTCTGATTGTTATTATTTATGTAATACTTCTACTGATTGGCCATTTTGTTAATGTTACTGACAGAGACGTACTTATCCTTTTCGGAACTATATACGGTATTAACTGGATGCTGTTCTGTTTACTCAAGGGAATCACTGTTTTGTAAATAATTCAGAAAATAAAGAAGTAAGGAATTAATTTAACGAAAAATTAATTAGTTAGATTTAGATCAGTTAAATAGCATGCTATTTAATTAATCAATATCATTCAAAAAAATTATGTGAAGTGTGAATTTTCACACATTTCAGGATTTTGTAGGTATTTAGTAAGTGATAACAAATTGAATGTACATATTAAAAATCATAAATTTCGACATTTTTTTTAAAGAATAACCCACCTGCTTCCATCCAGAGACTTACAGCCGTACTTGAGATATGCTCGCATTAAGTGCTATAGCTAATAGCAGGATTTTTGTGTACGCTAAAAAAATGGATGTAATACTGACCATATTACTCCTGTATGTACATAGATTGAAAGCATGGTCATGAAACTTGGAAACAGGAGGGCTATGCTCAACTCGGACTGTCGCGCCAATGATGATGATAGCTAATAGCTGTCCAGTTCTAGTCAATCAGATAAATATTGTAAGCGCAGTGTTGCAAAAAATTAAATATCTTTCGAAATAATTATCAGATCAAAAATTGCTGCATTATTCAATATTTATTCAGATTTTCAAATTA
Source organism: Liopterus haemorrhoidalis (assembly GCA_963971575.1). Lineage (NCBI taxonomy): Eukaryota > Metazoa > Arthropoda > Insecta > Coleoptera > Dytiscidae > Liopterus > Liopterus haemorrhoidalis. The sequence continues at coordinate 3,941,585 of OZ020614.1, forward strand.
ACACTCTTGGGTTAAAGAGTGTGGGACAAAGTTTTTTTTTTTTTTTTTGCAAAAATCGGTTTAAAACAGAAATTTTAGACCATTACATTTTGTTCCTTTGCCTACGTCTTAAGAGCTTTATTCTGATATCACATAATAAATTTTAAAAAAATATTAGCTTTTACAGCGATACAAAAAATTGTATAATTTTTGAGAAACTAATCTCAAAAAAATTCCTGTTGAACTATTCGGGTTTGATCGAAATCAAAGATTTTTTTTTCAAATTTTCAGACCAACCCCTCTGGGAAATAGGGTGGGGAACAAAAGTTTGTTGGGGGACCCATTTTTGGCGAAAATTCTATAAAAACAAAGATTTTCCAAAAATAAAAATGTTTTGGTTTATACACTCATTAAGAGTTTTTATTTGATACCCAGAATTATTAAAAAATATTTATTTTTTCGTTGCACACATATTTGTTTATATTTTTATGTTCTTGATAAGAGAAAATAATTAAATATATCCCGCTTTTAAGTTTCAAGTAGGTACGACTTGAAAGTGAAATATCTATTCACTTTATTATTTTTATTTCTATTTTTATTATGCTCCGAGCTACAGATAGTTCAAGAAAGAGGATGCGTGTTTCAAAATCGTAAATGCGTAAATCAAAATGTAAGGCACTTAGACCCCTTCTAAATAAAAATTCTTTACTTTCAAGTCGTTATAAATAATAGAATTCTTCGTAAACCGTACAAATATTTAAAAAATGTTTATAGAAAAGTTGTTTCTTTTCAAAAGTTCTATCCAAAGATATCCATCTCGACCTACGTTCCAATTTAACAAATCAAAGTTGTCTTTTATACCCAGTTTGTTCCGGAAAATTTCAATACTATAGTTCGTCTAAAGAAAGTTTTCCTATCAAGGACAAATGTATGCAGAGATAACTCAAATGATGATTTTACATATATCACACACATAGGGTGACCATTTTCTTAAGAAGGCAATGCGGGACGGAGCAAAAAAAAGGTCGTCACTTCCCAAATATAAGTGAAGAGCAAAAAATAGGTCCTCACCTCCCAAATCCAAGTAAAGAGCAAAAAGAAAAAAAAGGTCCTCACTTCCCAAATCCAAGTGAAGAGCAAAAAAAAAGGTCCGTACCTCCCAAATTCAAGTGAAGAGCAAAACAAAAGGTCCTCATTTCCTCAAATAAAAGTTACAATGCAGGACAAAATGTTAGAAGGCGGGACAGTCCCGCAAAAAGCGGGACGAATGGTCACCCTACACACACATACAATTTGTTAGAAAGAAACAGAACATTAAACTTAAGTCGAAATCTAACAAAGTAAGAGGAAAGAAGAACAGACATACCTAAGTCTAGCTTATTTTCTATTCTTGATAAATTTTCTCGATAAGTAAGTCTTGGTTGTTGCTTAAATTTTATACTCTACCGGCGAAATCTCAAACTAGCTATTTTTTGACGTCGTTTTGGTAAAATTCTGGCTTTTGTATGTTTGAAGTTTACCATTTGATTTTTTGAGTAAACTTTAGTCATCTGATGACACTTTTGGAAATAGCTCACTTTCCAACATCGGTTTGTAACCTAATTACTGACTTCCCCTCGTATAATGTGTCTACTTACTTATTTTGTTATATTATATTGCTGGCTTCACGGTGCTACACTGCCTTTATTATTTAATTTTTTGTGATTATATGTTTTTATTGTTGAGAAATAGTTTGGGTCTCAAAAAATTGCATGCGAGACTCTTGACGATGAAGGCCGGCCCTGTAAAAGAGGAATGGATAATGTTTCCCTTCCTTCCTTGCAGATATCGGATTGCTGAATTTGATTTTCTTTGTTATGCCTATAACTAGTTATGTTTATATTAGGCTTCCATCTTCCTTCGTGGTTGTGATGATAAGGAGTGGAATTACACAGGACTAACCTGTCCAGAACCATTCTGCTGCCACGAAAAGAAACCAATTCCCTGCCAGGAACCTGAAGACTTCGATGAAGATGAGGATCTAACCACCATAAAACAAGATCCAGTTCCTGAACAACAAAAACCCGCCACCGAAAAAAAGTTGCCAAGCCCTGATCAATAGACATCACAAATATAAGAGTCAAATTTTGGCCCAATTGCACGCATGTCACGTTTTCGAGAAAAATCGTGTACCTTCTATCTTGATGCATTCCTGTATATAGGGATTTTTTTTTTCAATTAATACTTATAAAATTTTATTTTTCATAAGGTTTGCCTTTTGGTGCAATTGGCGATACTGGCGAATTGGTGTTGCGAGGGTAATATGCAGTTATGGATATTATGCTAAATCCAAGTTTGCTGGTGGAAAGGGATTTGCGTCTTGAGTAGATGAGTTGAGTGAATTCGATCAGCTGTTTAGAATAGATTGCTAAATGTATTCTCCTTTTAGCCATTTATTAAGTGAATAGTATTAATTAAGACGTCAGGAGTTCTAACATGTGCTGTATATACTGCCTACTTTTGTATACAATGATTGAGTTCAATGTACATCTGTCGAAAGCAATTTCGTTGCTGCTAGCGATATCTAAACAGATTTGCACATTAAGTTTGTTTTATTTAACTTGTTTAGAATTGAACGGAAGTTATTGCAATTCTTTATTTCACCGGAACTGACACCTGACAACTAGTTTTGTTAGATATTTTAAATTTTATTAACAGTTTTATTCCTCTATCTGAACACACATTTTCTGTTGATTACGATATTTTGCTAGAATAAATAAGACAAATACTTTTTCTTGATTAGTTTATTATTTTTTAAGGAAACCAAAATGAACAATGTTCTCAGTACTTACTGAGAAACTAACGTTGAGAAAATCGTGGCATTTGTTTGAAAAATAAACATTGTTCTCATTTGCTATCTTCTTTTATGTTCTAGATCAGGGGTGGGTAACTTACGATCTGTAGATCAGTTCTTGTTCGTGAAGACCGGTTTCCTTTTTAACTTAGTGGTTAGAACTATAATTTGTTTTATATAATTGGTTCTGTAAGTTCTCAGGTGGAGGAATAAGCTTCAACGAAATGTTGCACGGTGACAAATGTTGGTACGGTTCATCGCTAGGGCTTTTATTTGGAGTCATATTTCCAGTCTTTCCTTCTTTCTCTACAGTGCATATCCATGTTTGCCTTGGTTTCGATATAAAAATGGGCAGTGCTAGGTGTAAATAGCCATCAAAGTTTTTAACTAATTATCTTGATCTCCCAACTTTTATTTTGCTTTGTCCATTTGCAATTCAGTGTTCCCCCTACAATATTGTTTGGTTGTCGTCTAAGAGTATGATCAACCCACTTTCATTTGCGCCTTAAAATTACCTGTCTTATTTCTGTTTGATCTGTGAATTGTGATTCTAGGTCAATTTATCGAAAATCAATTTATCGAATACAAATTTATCGAAAATCAATTTATCGAAAGCAAATTTATCGAAAGTCAATTTATCGAATGCTCAATTTATCGAATGGCACGTTTATCGAATATGCTTATTAATATTATGTTATTTCATAAAAACCAATTTTCTTTATTTAAATAAATTTTCGGTATAACTAGGGAATAGGTACTTACGCAACTGCGCATGTGTCACACCGCGTCATACCACACATGATTTGTTCAATGTACGGTGATTCTAAACAGGTGGCATTGTTATTGTGAGTTTGTTTTGACATTAAACTAGAAGATGGGTAGCTCGCTTCGCTCGGCTTCTTCTAACCAAACCCTTACTAACCTAACCTAACGAAAATAGTGTTTTGTCATTAAACAAGAAGATGGCTAACTCGCTCCGCTCGGTTTTAGACTTTTACTAACTAAACCTAACCTAATTACCTTGTTTAGGTGCATAGTACTTTATTTTCTCCCATATTAGTCCAATTAAAATGCACATCATTGTGTATGAATTTATAAAAATTATTTGCGTGCACTTGCCCATAACCTGTCTTATTAAACCTCAAAAATAAAAAAATTATTTGTTTTATTATATAAGTTTTCTTATTATATAACTTTCTCTATTTATATTCAAACACTATGTCACTTTATTTACTTTCCCAATAATAAATTACAATGTAAACTAAATTTTTTTTCATTATTAATTCCTGCAAAAATAATTCAACAATCAATTTTCGATAAACGTGCCATTCGATAAATTGAGCATTCGATAAACTAGCTTTCGATAAACTAGCTTTCGATAAACTTGATTTCGATAAATTTGCTTTCGATAAATTTGAATTCGATAAATTGATTTTCGATAAATTTGCTTTCGATAAATTGATTTTCGATAAACTTGCCGGTTACCGTGAATTGTGTAGTGTATAGGCTCGTAATCAGTTAACGGTAAAATAAAGTAATCCGTCAACTTAGATAATGAGTTGAAGTAATTGGTTAGATGACCATGATATTCAGTTCTTATCTGGAGTGCGGCGAGTGAGGTACGAAGTAATACTGTGTTTCATTATCAATTCCTATTCCTAGTGTAATCAAATAATATAGGATATAAGGCAGGATACTACAAATTGCAACAGTTTTTTATTGGCTATGGTGTTTGGAGAGGGTTTTCCAAATATTCTACCCAAGCATATGTTGACAAATATTTTTAGCTACTTAACAAGTTTTTTTATAATTCGACAACTCTATGGTTAATTACAACTTTCTATGGCGCCTTCCTCTAAATTACTACCATGTTTCCCATAACGGCCGCTCTACTTACTATAGCGGCCTAACCTGCTTCCTTGTGGTTGAATGGACAACTACAGTGATTATTTTAATTAAAAGTGCTTCATTTTCATCAGTTATGCCCATATATGACGATTGCAATGCAGTACATGCATGGATAATTCTTAAACAGACCGTTCTTCGAAAAGTGTGTTGGTTAGTGACTATCCCCTGGAACGTAATTGGCCGTTATTACGAGGTATGTGTGTATTCAAATATGTATTATATGTTCTTTTAATTAATTCTTGTGTCAAACTAGTATAGACAGGCATAATATCGGTAAATGGTTTTATAATTTCGTGACTTTAGACATTGTTTTCTAAAGAAAACGCAAAACAATATAATTTTATGGATTTTATATACTCCTATTAATTTATTTGGTCGGTTGCTCCGAAGGTTTACTCACCCCTGTTCTAGAATGTTTGTAGAAATATTGACTTGGACAACTACTTTTCCAGCATCCAACTTGTGTAAAAAGGATTGGTCTATGAGTCATTTTGTTTCGCGCTTTTACTGGGCTTAAACATGGCTTAACATTTTACATTTAATTGAAAATAATTGTGGCAAGTTGTTTCATTTTTCAATTTATTATTTTCAATGTGATTTTTAACACGGCCGTGGGGTGTATTATTAGGCATTTCAACTCCCCTATTTCTTCATTGAATCCAGAGGGAGAAATACATTGAAACCATATTGACGTTAGGCTAAAATAAACGTGTTTTTGTAGCAGTCAACTTTTTACAACGATTTTAATTTTGTACTTTATATGCAGGGACACAAAAAATCGGTGTGTCTTCACAGTATATTTACAGTATAAAAATTCAAAGATAAAGTTTTTAATCCACAATAGGAAAAAGACTCTTTATATAGAATTTTAAAATTCTGCTCGTATAAAGTGATTTTAAAACAAATTAAAACGCCATATAAGAAACGCATATCCGTGTTATTTGAAGTGGACTCGATCCCGTATCGCATATCGGTTTATTGTAGTAAGAATGAAACGGAACGGAACGGAACTGAACTGTATGGTGCTGGCGCGGTTCTTTATTCGAGCGGCTTGTTACGCGAGACATCCTGGTGTCCGAGTCCGAGAGATTTCGGATTTTTCCGCCGGCGTTACATTGTCTGTTAGCTTCGGTCGCGTTCTGAATCCTTGCTCTGCCGTCTCTTGTATTGATATACTCTGACCGATTTGGAAGTAGAGCATGGTGTACACGCGTGGTTAATCTCGAAAGGGCAATGGTTGATCCTGCTCTAATGAAGTAGTTCAGTTATTTTGCACTTGCAGACCGGAACAGTGTTAGAACTATCATTAATATTAATCAGAGTATAGCTCTTTAACATTATGTGTTGGCAGAGGCGTCAACAGCTAACGCTGGACCTGAGAATACCCAAACTTACATCCAGGCCCAAGAAATCTTACCCCTTCACCCTTTCCGATAGGGGCTGTTTGAATAAATGTGACGTAGCGTGGTCAATTAGTTGTGAATAGGAACCATCCTCAAACATACCATTACGAAGTGATAAAGTAATGTAATCATCCTTAAAATATGGATACAAAGAGTTACAAATTAATTGGGACTGATGTATAATACATAATAATACGTAATAATGGACATATTATTAATAGCGAGAAATTCAATTTATTATCTTAATAATACTACTGTTAGAAATCGACCATGTCGAAACTGGATCCGTTACAAAAAAGGAACCTATTCCGGGTTTACCCGATATTGAATACCCAACCTTGGAACCGAATATTTGTAACTGGGTAGAAATCGCGAATTCAGAACTGGGTATTCGGAACCAGGTAGGAGGGCTCAGAAGCCAACAATTTTTCTTATGGGGGCTCGGAACCTCAAATTATTAAAGATGGTGAAGTTAAATATGACAATATCGACAACAGTGATGAAATACGAAGGCTACGCCTTGGTAACTAAACACAAATCAAGTAGCGAACGTTTTAAGTGGAATGGAAAAGAAGTTATATATTTAAATGTTGTATATTTATTTATTCATAATTGTTCATTATTTTCAGGCACCGTATACCTCATTTTTCTTATTTTTATAGACGGTAACTGCTCCCTTTACAACCTCTTACCATCGTCCTGCGTCTGTTCAAATATTAGAGCAGACTTTTATTGTAATGTATTTGCGCTTGTCTGTGCAAGATTTCTTTTATTGTATGCAAACAATAAACGGGCACCCTGTATATATTACGTTCGTAACAAGATCTTGACAATTTTTATTTTTTCCGTGAGATCTGTCATATTATTGCGCGATTTTGTTTAAATAGGGAATGCATTAATCGTGTAATAAGAGAACTTATTTGTAATAGTAATTTTAATACACTATTAGTTATAATAAATGTTACTGGCACCTGTTTAATTTGAAACTTTGAGCACGTTTGGGGAAATGTATCTGGTTACAGTCAGAGTTAAACACGTGTATTTCATGATTACTGTCAAATATTTCTATTTTGAAGTTAGAGTATTAAATGACATGTTAATAAAAAAGTGTTAGTGTTAGATTTTTTAAGTAATCCGTACAATTTAAAAATTTAAACCGAAATGTTAGTGTTGATTGAAAAAACATCAAACAATTTTTTTGTTTCAAAATCTGGTTACAAGTAAATTAGGACCTCAAGATTTCAAAAATTTCAACCGCAGGTCTTTATTGCATTTCGTTTTTGAGATATATCCATGCGAAGATGAATATTTCTATAAATCATGCCATATTAAAATTTGTCATAATTTTAAAATACGCAAAACGAGTAAGGCCTCAAATTTTTTCTAGACTTAATATACTACGAGGAATCAGAAAATTCTAGCGTCATGTTGTTTTCTCTAACCGTTTTTGAGTTGTGATTTTTTTAAACGCACAATTTTCACGAATTATATAAATTATGCCATAAAAAAAAATGTCACAATCTTAAAACGCATTAAACGATTACAGCCCCAATTTTTTTCTAGACTAAATAAACTACAAAGAATCCAAAAATTTCAACCGCTGGTCGCTATCTCTAACCATTTTTGAGTTGTGTTTTTTTTTTTATTTTACAATTTTCACAAATATAAATTATGCCATTTAAAAAATTGTCATTATCTCAAAACGTTTTAAACGATTAAAGCACCATAAAGTTTCCATACTTTTTGACCCAATAAATATTATGTATGTTCAACTGTATTTTTCATTTCAAACATATTATCAGTTGTACAATATATATATATATTAAAGACCCATTACCTAAATTAATTTTGATATATTAAATACATAAGCATAACTCAAGTTGAATTTATATGAATATAACAAAAGTTCCCATACTTATGGCCACCAGTGTATATACATTTTTTATTTATTCGTTTTTTTCTTTTTTTCTTTTAAGCACGGGGACCTACGCAAGGGAATCGGTAGAATGTGCTTAATGCCAGCCCTGGTTTCACAACATACTGTATAACAGTACTATAGTTTTTCTACCCTGCTTGTATCGTTTTTAGTTCGCTTTGTCCTAAATAATAATGATTGATAAATAATAAGCTGGTTTTAATTAAGCCTTCGTTTCAAAATAAAGGATTGATTTGTGTAGCGTGAAGGTATCGACCTAGTTTTCTAACTTAACATATCCTGGGTTAAATTCTTAATCCAAGCATGAATGTCATTCATAATATCTAAAATATTCCGATTTAATATATACGAGGTCTGTTCAAAAAGTATCGCGAATTTTGTGTTTTTTCAAAAATTATTTATTTATTCATGAATATTTATTTTGTCCCCTTCAAAGTAATCCCCACCAGATATTATACACTTGTGCTAACGTTTTTTCCAATCCTCGAAGCACTTGAAAAAATCATTTTTTGTGATCTTGTTCAGCTCCTCCTTCGATGACGTCTTTATTTCCTCACTCGTAGCGTAGCGTCGTTCTTTCATGGGCCTCTTCAGTTTCGGGAACAAGAAAAAGTCACAGGGGGCCAGATCTGTGTTGTTTTTGGCAAAAAATTCGCGCACAAGCAACGATGTGTGAGCAGGGGCCAAAACCATTGGTAAAAATCGAATAGCACGAGCCAATCGATATGTTTAGGTCCTCAGCAACTTCTCTAACGGTGATTCGACGATTGGCCAATACTATTTTCTTCACTTCATCAATGTTTTCATCTGTTGTTGACGTGCTCGGGCGTCCGGCACGCTCTTCGTCGTTCACATCTTCTCGGCCCTCTGAGAACATTTTGTACCACCGATAAACGTTGCTTCGGTCCTAGGTAGTTCACCATATGCCACAGTCAACATTCGGAATGCGTCCGCGCACTTAATTTTGTTTTTCACACAAAATTTGATACAGATTCTTTGATCCATTTTTTGGTATAGGCAAAAATCGAAGACGAGCCGAAACACGTGCAAGGAAAGCAACTGTCAAAAATTAACTGAACATTCAAAATGGCCCAACTTGTCGGCATAAGTGAGAGACATGAGTACCAACATAACGCCATAAAAAAATCGAAAATCGAATATACGTAACCCGCGGAAATTCAAAATTCGCGATACTTTTTGAACAGACCTCGTATATAACTAATGGATAGTGGCCATGATAGCTACTCATTAAAAATATTGGAATCGTGAACATTTGTAAACAATTCAAAACCAGTGGCAAATTTTGAAAATGTCAAACATTTATCATCTGTAAAAGTAGATAAAATGCGTTCTTTATAAATATTGTTATCATGCTTGCCGAACATTTACAATAAATAAACAGCCTGTATTTGTCTGATAATATTTAGTACTTGAGTCATGTTGACAAATCCGGACATGTCAACATTTTCAAAAGTCACTGGTTTTAAATAATATATTAATTAATTGCAATTAACAATTAGTTGTAAAGTGTTATTATTGGCGTGAACCTTAATTCAAATTGTGTTCTGCATTATTTTAATTATTACAACACAGATTACAAGTTTCTGATACAAAACTATTATTATTATTATTACAATAAAAGCTGAAGCCAAATGGCTTGTTAAGCTCAAAATATATATAAAACAAAAACAAAATACAAAGTATACAGGGTAAAGTATAAATATTACAGAGACAAACAAAATAAATAAATAAATAAATAAAATAAAAATATAAATATTGCAGAGTGAAAATATATTACTATAAAGTTTTTATTCGAAAATGGGCAAAAACTTGGTCTTGAAAGAATTAATAATTGGAGCCGACATAGTATCTTCATAGAGAGTTCCATAACTCAAAGACACGCTTGGACAGGAAGTTTTCCCTATTTTGCTTCTTGTAGATCTCGTGTTTTAGTTTCAGTCTATGTCCACGCGTTGCGCTGTTGAGACTGAGTGAATATATGGACATATTTGTTGAGAATTTTCCAGTGGTGAAGCGATACATCTGGATAAGGTCTCCACGAGATCTGCGCTGGGTAAGGGTCGGCTAGTTCAAAACTTCAAGGCGTTCTTCATAGCGGAGATGTCGAAGTTCTGAAGGCATACGCGTAGCTCCTCGTTGAACTCCTTCAAGAAGAAGTACGTCACGTTGCAAATACGGCGACCAAACAACAAAAGCATATTCCAAATGTGGACGAATATATATGGTCTAGATTTTACGAAAAAGAACATGAGAAAGTTTGGAGAAGGATTTGTGCACTATGTAAAGAGTATTAGCTTTCTTCACTATTTTTGTAATGTGCGGAGACCACTCAAGAATACTGTTTATAGTAACACCCAGATCAATAACTTCGTTGACTTGCTGTATCACTGCGTTGCCAATAAAGTATGATAACCGTGGATTGTCCTTTCATATATGAAGACTGCAGTATTTGATTGTGTTAAGTGGTAGGAGCCAGTTTTCACACCAAGCAACGATTTCGTTCAGGTCTTGTTGAAATGAAGAACGCTGGCCGATTTATCCATATATCTTAAGATCGTTGGTGTACATTTGGTGACTGCTTTATAAATTGGGGGTTAAATCAGCAACGTAAATTAAAAATAGATTCGGACCAATCACTGTTCCTTGAGGAACACCGTTAGTGACATGAAAGAAATAGCAGATATAAAATTAGTAACAATCTATGCATCAAATTTTGCTCCTATATTGTATATATTTAACTAGCTGGAATACTTGTACTTCGTACGGTTTTTGTTTTAGGACGATGTTTAGAGTCGAACTGCTTGTTTTAAGTGGCTCGAGGGTTTTCAAGATTCGGTTGATTGGTTTGATATTAGGTAGGCCCTCAATTAATAAAACCGCCGAAAAGGTTATCCAGGTTTGCGAATTAATCTGTACCAATCAACTTTAGATAGGTTGCAAAAGAACTCGGAATACCATTACATCGGTATTTTATCAATTATAATACGCTATTGATTATGAGACGTCATCGATTATAAGGAAAATCTCGTTAATAAGTTAAAAGAAATGGAAACAATCTAACTATCGAAAAATAATCCCAAAAAGTGCCTACTAAATGTTAGTCCAGAAGTGATAAAAATAATGGCACCGTTGTTGCAGCCTCAGAAAAGCAGCATTTCAAAAATGATAATTTGAATATAAAATAAATTCTTATTTAATAAAGATTTTATGACGCAAGTCCGGGAATTTTTTTTATCAAACCTCGTATATTTTGCTTTAGAAGACTATTATCTTTACTAACGTGATCATATCCGAGCGCTTTTTTCAACAAATAAACTCTTGCTATATCTAATGGGTTTAAATTTGATTTTGAAAGTTATTTTGCACGTAAACAGTAGTGTTAAAAAGAATTTTCATGTTTAGCATCGTACTAACTATTTTAAAAATCACCTAAGGCACCTTAACGAAGCATGTCGAAGGCGTGTAGTATAATCAAATTCTGTGCACAGCTAGAGAAGCCTAACTTAATAAGTAACCACCCAGGGGATTAGTTCCACTAGACAAATCTTATTTGGTAACCCTGCAATGCATTAACGTGCGTTCACTGTGTACTGTTTAGTGATATCCGGACTTACGATTCCATACGTGGTATAAACCAGGAAATTAGACGGAAATACCCGATTGTCAATAATAGTTCCAACGGTAATTACCGATTGATTATAGAAAAGTTTAAAGTTGTTTTTACAAAAAGATTTAAAAATGTTTTCTCAAACAACGGTTTGATTACTTAACTAACGGCATAGCTACCAACGGACTGTCGATATCGTCTAGTGATTTCGTTAAAAACTATCACTATACAAAACCAAAGACGTGATAAAGCGACAGGATATGACGTGCTTAGAATCGGAAATTTCAGAAAACTCTTCTCAATTGAATGAGTTTAAACGAGTCTAAACGCATAAACTACATACTGAAATTTGTATTTAAATACCAATTGGATATAGGGCTGGTTTAACCTTAGGCTGATCTAAGCGACCACCTAGACCAGTGCTTCTCAACCTTTTATGGCCTGGGACCCCCCAAATTATATAAAGGATTCCACACACCAAAGCGGCCGCGGTGGCGGCCACGGTGGCGATAATGCAGCGGCCTAACGCAACCTATACAATACAATGAGACCACGCACATACAAGCGTTCCGCTATCTGAGAACGCCACCGACTGCAGCGTTCAGTCTAGCGATCACCAAACACTGGCGGCCAAACTCGACAAGTTGCGTTAGGCCGCGCGATATTCATTGTTTATATACCACAGAGTGAATATATTTAAGAAAATAATGTCGAAAATAGATAATTTAACAGAAAAAATCATAGATCAGTAAAGGATCATTTAATTTTGTATGACTTAGCACATTCTGATTACAAGAATATTAGGAAAACAAATAAAGTGTGGGACGAAATAGGACAAGTTTTGGAAATTGATAGTAAAGTCTGTTCCAAACGATTAGGCGGAACTAGATTTTGCAATCTAGTTACTTTCATCGTTTAAATAATGCTTTTCAGCCGTTTTGTTTAAGCTTTGTAAATCATACTTGCAACAAACATTTTTTGGTTAAGGTTAATATCATTTTAAAATGTCATTTTCTTTATATTTTGATTTTTTGTGTCATTCTTAATACAAATATCCCATTTATTTATTTTTTGTCATTAAAATATGTAAGAAAATTAATTTAAGTTTGACATATGTCATTCGTTTCCATGGTTTCATTGTTGGAATTTTAAATTTTAACATTCCAAAGGGGAAAAATGAAATAACCCAAGCAAGGTCCAATATTATCATACAACTATATACCGTGATTCACTAACTGATCGCTACCGCTACCGCCACTCCCACCGCGTTAGTGTGAGGAGACCTGATCGCTACCGTGGCCGCCACCGTATATATTTATATATATATATATATGGTGTATCAAGATAACATGGATGGGAACACGAGTTTTTTCGAAAAGGCGACGTTGCTCACACGTCACTCACAGGTCAAAAATTTTGAACTAAAATTTATCCACAAAATTGAATGGTAGTATTGAAATTTTCCGGAAAAAAACAGAATTACATCAAGGACAATTTCGAATTTTTAAATAGGAACGTATGTCATATTGGATATCTTTGGATAGAGCTTTTCAACAACTTTTCCTTAAACATTTTTTTAATATCTTTTACGGTTGACAAAAAACTGTGATATTTTTAAATGACGATTATAGTCCCTATAAGGACTTGAAAGTAAAGTATTTTTATTTACAAATGTTCAAAGTGCCTTCCATTTTAATTTAAACACATTCGTATCCTTACTCTTGAGTTACCTGTAGTTCGGAGAGCAATTTCAAATCGTACCTACTTCAAAGCACAACTTAAAAATACTTGAAGTGCCTCCAACGCGAACCCATTAACCGACACATACAATTTATTTGACCTTTATATAGACTACTTATATTGTTTCTTTTGTTAAAGCGGAACTAGATTTTCAAATCTAGTATATTTTATCGATTAAATGAAGCTTTTGATCATTTTGTTTAGTAAAAGCCCATTTACTCATTATAAAGTTAGCTAGTGACAAATTAAACATTTGAAATAGCCTGTAGTTTAAATTAGCTGTCAAAATAAGTATATTAAGTATAATAAATAGAATATTTATTTTATATATGTTGTGAAAGGTATATTTTTATGAATATCAATATAAGATACTCGTATTTATAAATATGAATAAAATTTATATATTGCAAGATTGAGTGCATTTTTATTATATTTTCATGTTTCGATTTTGTATGACTTCGCGGCCCCCCGACGAAGCTTTCACGGCCCCCCGGTTGAGAAACGCTGACCTAGACCATCGGTTCCCAACATGGGGTACGCGGAGGACCGGTTGGGGGTACGCGAAAATAATATGGATAATGGCGAAAAATACCAGAGTTTTACAGAGACTTGCGTTAAAGTTGAAAAAGAAAAATTGATTGAACTGTCGACCGATTCTTCTTTTGAATGATTTTTTGTGGAAAAATGTTTACTGACGTCGTAAAATGGATCATGTACAACAATCATAAAAGCACACAAATACTTTTTTTGTAAAAGTACTAAATTTATCATTTCATTATTTTTTGTGTAGGTTTTTTGTTTATGAATAATATTTGTAATTTTTTCTTTAATTTAGAAAATGAAATGGAATTTAAAATTATTGTAATTGAATTATACAGGTAACATGAATGTCTGTGGAATTCAAAGGAGAGATAATAATTACGAATTAAAAACATAAAAGGTGGAGGCGTACATAAGAAGATATAAAATGTACAATATAGGAATAGTACCGGGATCTAGATTAGAGATGGGAATTTCGGATCAGTTTGCGGAACCGGATCAATGGAGGTCGTTCAGTTTGTTGAGCCGGTTCATTGATCCGGCTCAGTGATCCGGTTAAGTAAACATGTCTCCGAAACACAGGACGGTCGTTAGTTCGTAGGTAGAAAGTCGCTTAGAGCCGGTTCTTGCAATATATAAACTGTAAATATGATCCCGAGATACAGGTCGGTCGGTTGTTCGGTCGTAGGTAGAACGTCGTTTACAGCCGGCTCTTGCTTAGAGCCGATTCTTGCAATATATGAACTGTAAACATGATCCCGAGACGCAGGTCGGTCGGTCGTTCGGTAGAACGTCGCTTAGAGCTTAGAGGTAGAACGTCGCTTAGCCCCGACTCTTATCTAACATTTTTGAAACAAGCAATTCACTTTATGTAGCTACTGTATTTTAAACCAGATGTGTTAAGTTTATGGCGATGTTTATTGCCCTTATAAATCGGACATCTGGGATTTGGGCAATATTTTTAATATTTTTATATAGTACGGTTGTAAGAAAATACAGACTAACCCTATTAGTTTCAAATAAACTGCCCTACAAATTGATGACAAAATACACTTTATGATAATACATTACAAGCCAAGTTCTCGCGAAGTTCAACATGACATCGATCCAGATCCGGATCACTCCGGTCACTGATCACAATCGCCCGATCAATCGTATCCTTGAAACTTGAAACAATACAGTGAGTCGTGAGCCGGCTCATTTCAATTTGGTGAACCGTGTCACTTCGGTCAGTGTACTGAGCCGGCTCAGTGAGCCGGTTCGTTCATGAACGACCCATCTCTAATCTATATGCATGGAACAGTGATTAATTGGAACATTCGTTTAGTGTAAATCTATAAAGCAAAGAAGGTTGTAACGAAAATCTTCAATGTTTTTAGCAGTTATATTTCGATGGTTGCCTCTTATATTTCGGGATTGCGCTAAACTAGTGCTGCCATCTGGCAACTGACGCTTCATTCGTAAAGTTGGACATTTCGACTGTATACGTACTCTGAAGGTTTTGAAGTACGAGCGCTATTTGTGTTGGTTACAGTAACTTTAAAAAAATTATCTCGGCTAAATATGGAATTAAATCGTGAACATTTTCGAGCAATTATTTTTTACAACTTTCGACGTGGATTAACCCAACAACAGTGCATCGATGAACTTAATTCGACTTTTGGCGATGAAACACCATTAAGGACTACTGTTTATCGATGGTTTGCCGACTTTAATCGTGACCGTATTTCGCTTAAGGACGAATTTCGTGAAGGTCGTCCAAAATCGGTTGTTGTTCCGGAAAATATTGATGCTGTGCGTGAAGTGATAATGCAATATCGTCATGTGATTTATGCGATTTATTATGACTTATCCTGAGATTAAGGTATCCTTGGGCATTAGTGGGACCAGCATACATTCGCTATTGCATAAACATTTGGCCTACAAAAAGATTTGTTCGCGTTGGATCCCACATAATCCTCGTTAGATGCCTCAATCGGAGTGGAAAATGTGCTTT
This sequence comes from Liopterus haemorrhoidalis, assembly GCA_963971575.1. Classification (NCBI taxonomy): domain Eukaryota; kingdom Metazoa; phylum Arthropoda; class Insecta; order Coleoptera; family Dytiscidae; genus Liopterus; species Liopterus haemorrhoidalis. Next base: position 3,957,548 of record OZ020614.1, read on the forward strand.
GAAAATTGGTTCAAAGGCATGCAAAAGTGTATTGATCTTCATGGAGAGTATTTTGAAAAACAATAAAGCCCCTTTTGTTGATAAATAATTGTTTTTGATCTCAAATCCCGAAATATAAAAGGCAACCTTCGTATTAACGCTGCCTTTCTAGATACTTTTTTTTTACGATACTTTTTTTCCGTTGAACAATAATATTTAAATTTACTGATGCAGGTTGCACAAGCTCAATGAGCATAAATTTGCAGAAAAGTTGTATAAAACTTTCCTCGTGTTGCCCATCACTAGGTGACCCAAAGTGTGTGCCCACAAATCCGCTCTCCGAAAATGCTCTCCGACAAACGCGCTCCGATAAAATAGCCTCGGCAAAATTTGAAATAAAGTCGGTCCTCGGTATTCGCGGGGAATTGGTTCCAGGATCCCTCGCGGATACTAGGAAATGCTAGTCTCTTATATAAAATGGTGTAGAATTTACTATATACTAATACTGAAACCAAATGGTTATATACCTGTATAAACACATGGCTTCATTGCTTCAAAATTTAATAAAGTTTAAAAACGAAGTTTTAAATTAAGTAGAGTGAAGTATCTAAAATGTTATTTAACTGATTATAGGATATGAATATTTGATTTCGTTTTGTACTACTTAGTCTTACCATAAATACAAGGTGTCTCAAAAGAAATTTTATATTTATTTAGCTTACTGCGTGAGCGCAACGTATCCGAGGGGCGCGGGGGTTATGTCAATCGGTAGCCTGGCTCTTGGGAATTTAGTAGCCATGGAGCGTTTCTCGGGAGCAGACCGCGCGTTATGCGTGCGAGAGTTTTACAAAAACGGTGATTCGGCGACTGTAGCGCGTAGAAAATTCTGCAGTATTCGAGGTTTTCGCCACTTAAATGATGCGCCAAGCATTCCTCTCATTCGACATTGGGTTAAAAAGTTTGAAGAGACTGGTACAACGCTGGATAAATCAAAATCCGGACGACCTAGGTCATCAAGAACGGTAGAAATCGTGGAGAATGTTAATCAGTCTGTTCGTGACGACCCGAACCTTTCAATTCGGAAGCGCGCAAGTGCTTTAAATGTGCATAGATCATCATTACATCGCATTATGCACAAAGACCTAAAGCTGCACCCCTACAAAATTCAATTGGTGCAAGAATTAAAGCCCCAAGATGCCAGTCAGAGGCTTAATTTCGTAAATCAGGTGATTGAGCGATTTTTAACGTTTACCAACATTTTGTTTTCGGATGAAGCTCATTTTCATCTTAATGGCCACGTAAATAAGCAGAACTGCCGCTACTGGAGTGCAACGAATCCGAAACGCAAACATCAGAAACCCCTACATTCGCCTAAAGTGACCGTATGGGCTGCGATGTCGGCGCGAGGAATTATCGGCTCTTACTTTTTTGAAGACGAAAGGGAGCGTGCAGTTACAGTGAATTCAGAGCGTTATGTGGAGATGTTAGACAACTTCTTGGTACCTGAACTGCAAAACTTTTCTGGCTATAACCAAAGAACATGGTTCCAACAGGACGGAGCAACTTCACACACGTCCAATATGTCTCTGCCATGTGTTCGTGAAAATTTCTCAGGCAAATTGATCTCCCGGAGAGGTGACATAAATTGGCCTCCACGCAGTCCAGATTTAACCCCTATGGACTTTTTCCTATGGGGTTATCTTAAATCTAAAGTTTACGCCAATAAACCGACTTCACTGGCGCATTTGAAAGAAAATATCCGTCACGAAATGGCAGCCATCCCTGAGTCCACCTGCCGAGACGTCATAAGTAATTTTACTGTTCGATTAAATGAGTGCCGAGAACGCGAGGGTCTACATTTAGACGATATTATTTTTAAGAAATAAATCCCCAAAAAGTGTATTTTAATAATTAATAAACATTTTTTCTATATACGGCTTGCTTTTTTTTTAATCGATCCACTAAATATAAAATTTCTTTTGAGACACCTTGTACTATTACAACGTTTCCAATGAAAATTCACAAGATTTTAGTATATAACACATCAGTTTTCAAAATGATCACCTCTGGACTTTAGACAGTTTTTAAGTCTATATGGCCTTTTCTTCCAAACCATGTCTTGAAGCATCAACAATTTATAATCCATTAAGGGATTGAGATCAAAGCTGCTAGATGGCCAATCAGTAGAGAAATAATGTCTGGTACATTATTTTAAAGACATTCAATCCATTGCTGCGCATCCTTCGCATTATGGGCTGGCGCTGAATTTTGCTGGAAGCTCCAGTGGTTACGAGTAGAGATGGCAACGATTAATCGAGTATTGAAATGATTAATCATATGATATTTTTGGTTGTTATACGTAATGATATGATTTGTATATTATATAAATTGTTCTAACGTAATAAAATACACATCTATTAAATGTCACATTCTTTTCATTTTATTCACCTTTAGTGGTTGGTTACATCTTGTAATCTTTTTCAAGGCTGTTTTCTCGGAGCGTATTTTTCCGAGGCAGATTTGTCGACGAGCGTATTTGTCAGGGCTAATTTTCCCAGGTTCCATTTGTCGTGGTTCGTTTTTCTAAGGCGTAATTGTTGAGGTACCCTCATCACTGATATACGACAGACGAGTAGCCGCACTGTGTATTTGATTCTAAATATATGCTGTAACTCATGCTGATATTGCTGATATCGTGGGGCTACTGATCTGTGCAGATAATTTCCCTGATTAATTATAAAGGACAAACCTGTAACAAAATTTATCTTAGGGATTAACTAACAGCCAGTAGGGTGAAACTTTGAAACATCATAGCATAGAGAAACCATTCACTTCTCCAAACATCAAGTTGTATTGTGAGCTAAATTAGTTGTATTTAATATAATGGTATTGAATTATACTACAATGATAAATTAGGGAATATTAACTGTACCTTTATTAACAAAGCTACAAACAGATCAGATATATTATACTTGTATACACTAAAGAATTGTATGATCGGTAACACCTGGATGTGAATGCCTCTGGGCGTACATCTAAACATATATGCCATCATTAGCACCTAATACTGTTACAAGTTCAGAGTCACAAGTAACACTATAACGCAAACACTAATAGTGATGCCTCTGTGATCTCTATTGACAGGGTTTTGTAAATAATAAAACATAGCCCACAACGATGTAGGTACACACTGTCGGTTATAATATTCACATTTTAATATATCTCCTATAAGGCAGGCGGCATTGAACATAAGTCAAAGAATGCGAAAATATTGTATTCACTTTATAGATATTAACTTAATACACTTTCTCACATAATCACACTAGTGAACATAATAATAATCTTTATTCGTGCTTACTTACATTGCAAAGAAGGTTTACACAAGTCAAAAAATAATAATAATAAGAATGCATTGAGTCAAAAAATTAAAATATCATTGCACAATACAAATAACGCATTAAAAAAATAATTAAAACAATACATGTTCAGAATTAATATTAAAAATAACAGACATAAGTAATTTTTTAAATTTCTAGCAAAGAGCAAGGACAAATAGGTATTTATCATTAAAATTATTTAATAGGAATTCTTCAGTGCACTAAAAGGCTTTAGCTAACAAATATTTTTTCATAACGCTTTTAAATTTAGAAATTGTCCCGTTTCTTAATGGAGATGGCAGATCATTATAAAATTTAATAGCGTAGTAATTACAACTATATCTTGATGCCGACCGCCAACATATACAGTATTGGCCATAAAGATTGCAACTTTTAACATCTTTCAATTTTTCAAATTTTAATAACAATATTGGAAAATAAATACTCTTAGTTCTATAATTTAATCATATTTTGTTTGTTAACATATCAATCAATAATCAAATAATCTGACTTACAGATTAATAATAAATTATTTCTTCATTTTTGCTTGGACAAAAATATTGCAACTACTTGAATTTTCTTGTTATATGCAGATTTTATCCATAAATAATATATTCTGCACAAGTAATATTGCAGTTTATATTTGTCAATCATGGGTCGTAGTAAAACTGTTTCAAGTGAAATTAGAAACTTCATAATTTCTGGTTTTAAAGACGGGCTGCTGCAAAATGTGATTTCACAAAATTTAAATGTTCATAAATCTACTGTGTCGCGAATTATAAAACGATTTTGAGAAGAAGGTACGTTTGAAGTTTCAAAAATTCCAGGACGGCCACGAAAAACTACAAAACGAACTGATAAAAAAATTATTTATTTATCTACCAATAACCCCTTTCTGTCATCGGAGAAAATTTTGGGCCTTTTGCCACAAATGGATCAAGAAAACATCTCAACAAGAACTATTCGCAGAAGATTAGTTAGTGAGGATCTTTTTAGTCGCCTTCCTGCTAAAAAACCACTTCTATCCAAAAAGAATGTGAAGGCCCGATTAAAATTTGCTAAAAATCATATTGACTGGACTGTGGATCAATGGAAAAAAGTTATTTTTAGTGATGAATCTAAGTTCAATTTGTTTAAAACTGATGGTGTAAGTTACGTTAGGAGGCCTGCTAATAAAAGATTTGTTCAAAAATACACCTTGCCAACAGTTTAACATGGCGGAGGCGGTGTGATGGTATGGGGCTGTTTCTCGGGATATGGTATGGGTCCTCTATACCACATTGAAGGAATAATGGATCGATTTAAATATATAGACATCCTGCAAAATGTTATGAAACCTTATTCTGATGAGTTCATGCCTTTAAAACATATTTTTCAGCATGGTAATGACACAAAACATTCTTCGAAGTTGGTAAAAAATGGTTCGAGGATTCAAAAATTAACGTAGTGACTTGGCCGTCACAGTCACCCGATTTAAATCCAATAAAAATCGTTTGGGAGATTGTCAACAGAAAGATTAGAAACAAAACACATTCAAATATTGAAGAATTGTTTAAAGCTTTGCAGGGTGCCTGGTCTAATATTGATAATGAAATGATCACGAAATTATTAGAATCAATGGCGAAAAGATGTCGGGAAGTTATAAATACTGGTGGTTACTATACAAAATATTAAAAATGATCTGTTAATAATAATTCATTTTCTTAATTAATAAAAAAAAAGATTTTTTTAAGAGTAGTTGCTATCTTTATGTCCAGGTAAAAATAATATATACTATAAAAAAAAATAAAAATAGAATTTACTATTAAAATTTAATTTTTTACTATAATATATGTAGAGGATTGTTAAAGGTAAGAATTACATTTTTTTAATTTTATAAATATTGAATAGAATAAAAATAAAATAGGATTATCAAAAGTTGCTATCTTTATGGCCAATACTGTATAAGGGAGGTATTGTGATCATACCGATTTTGATATTTCGAGATTTCGATGGATCTCCACGAATTGAGGTCCCTACATAACGTTTTGACTATTTTTAGCATGATGTCTGTCGGTCTGTCTGTCCGTCTGTCTGTCCGTCCGTCCGTCCGTTCGTCTGTCTGTCTGTGTACACGTGCAGAGCAAATTCGGCTGAAAGGATTTTTATGAAATTTCATATTTAAGCATCTGTCATCAATGGCACGAGTTGATCAACTTTTGGTATAAATCGGTTGTCTAAAAATGAGAGTTTACTCATGTCGATTTTAATATATTTGCGAATATTTCACAACAGAAAAATATTTCGAAAAAATTTATTGAACAAAAGTTGCTATAAAAGCAATAACTAACTTTTATTTGAGACATTTTTTGATAAAACGAAAAAAAAATTGAATTTTTTTTAAAAGTATATATTTTTTCAAACTTATTTAACGTTTCCATGGTCATGATAAATAATATCTCTGTTAGAAAATATTAGGCCATGTTATTTCTACTCTGCTGCTAGAATGTGTTTTATACAAGTACTTTATGATGGCGGTCGGTTCTGTGGTGGCCACATTTACCGAAGAGTTCGTTAAAAATTTTTAGGCTTTAAGAAGTTATCTTGATTTTCACTCCCATAAAATAAAACTCAATGTTTCTTATTAATGAAGAAAATTATTGAAAGTAAAAAACTAGTGTAAGAATTAACATTTCAAATCTGGCAACTAATAAAAACTGAAAACGAATGAATTTAAATTCAAAACCCGTAATATAACTAGGAAATTCAAATTAGTATCGAATTAATATTTACGAATGTAAATGTTTGCATTGATTTTACAAGCGAAACTGTAGTTGACATTAATTTAACGTTATGTAAGTTCTGTGCTAGCCACGTTTTGATTTTCTTCCTTTTGCTTCTTGAATATTTATTTCACTTTCCATGAAATCAGTTAGTTTTACTATTGCACAATAATTGCATTACGAATTGAGCTATTGCATTATTGTTTTGTGAGAAATGCATACTGTGCAACGTTAAACGTGCTTTGCCTTGAGAAATAAAATATAATTGGGCATTAAGGGACTAGTTTATATGTTTAAAAACATGTTTAGGAATAATCAGATCAATTCTGTAAAAAATTACTGTGTAGTAACGTTACTACAAGTTAAAATATTATAAAAAGTATAATGACCTTCATTCATGATAGTAACTGACCTTGCTCATAGTGACCAATTTAGTTACTAAAATCATAGTAACTGAGTTACAGAATTGGTTTGATTGTTTTCATCCTAAATAGGATCATTATCCATGTATCACTCCATACAGCAATACGGACTTTACGCATGCCTAAAATATTTAGATTTTAGTATACGTAAGTTTTTATTTCCCCAAATATTATTGAATCTTGCAAAATTTTGCAGAGATGTACTGCGGCCTCGGCCATAGGCTTATTGTAGCACCTCTGAATATCTAGTTGATGATTTCCCTAGCCTTCCTAGCATAGATTTTCTATTGTCTATGATTTATTTTAACTTGGTTTTTGTATTTTTTTTGTACTTTCAACTACAGTAAATTTATTATTATTAAATATTGTCAAATTAACATGGGAAAATAGCTTTGGATAGGAAAAGTCATGGGTTGATGGTCAAAATCAAAAATATCATATAGAAAAATACAATATAGAAAGAGCATATAAATGCACATTTTCTATATATATATATATATATATATATATATATATATATATATATATATATATATATTTATATATATATATATATATTTATATATATGGTTCCAAATTTATTAGGCCGTAATTAGTTAGTGTGTGTTTGTGATCTGGGTAACACTGTGACTAGAGGGTAATTTTCGTTCCCGGGAAACGGGAAATTTACAAATGAATTTCCCGGGATTCCCGGGAATCCCGGGAAATTTAAAAAAATTAAATTTGAGGTAGAAATTGTAAAAGTTTTACGGAAAAGTTAAATAAATGTTGTTTTTGCAAAAAAATAAAATAAATACAGTAAGATATAATATATAATCAATAAAATATAACATAAACATAATTATTTTCTTTTACTTGTTTAGAAAATAACATTTTAGAAACGAGAGGCAATCAAGGGAAAAGTCAAGCAATCAAGGGAAAAAATTGGATGACACCGAGAATACCCTCTCACTTTCAATTGATGTGGGCGGTATAGTCATTAAAGCATCCAATAACTTTTGCAGATTTGTAGTAATATTTCCAGTTGTTTCATACATGTTAAATTCTTTTTGTAAATTGGTTTTTGTTTCGATTTTCGGACACATAATGTGTCCGAATATTAAATTGAGTAACTGTACATTTTATAATTTTTCCACGTAAAATAAATAATCAATTTATTTTTGTTAAGCGATGTTTTGATTTATAAAGTGATGAATGCTGATTTGATAAGTGCGTTATAATATGTTGATTATGAAATTTTATATTTATTACGACTATTACAGTTAACTAAACAAAGAATTCGGTATCGGTATCGCAATCAGCATGAATAATAATTTGTTTTTTTTTTCTCGGGAAATGTTTCGTTTTTTCCCGGGAAACGGGAAATAAAAATTAAAGATTTTTCCCGGGAAAAAAATCTTTAATTTAATAACCCTCTAACTGTGACGTCATTTTTCCTAAGGTTCTTGTGATTGGATAACTGGGTACTCTTGAGGTCTCTTGATTGACAGGTATTTTGCAGATTTATTCTCTAAGAATCTACGAATATAATTACATATAGAAATGTGTAGGATTTCGTAGGCATAAACAAGAAATTATAGATATTCCTATATGATTTGACCGACATGAATAATATTTTGCAAATTTATTCTCTAAAAAACTGCGGATAAAATAACATATAGAAATGTCTAGGGTTTCGTAGGCATAAACAAGAAACTCTAGACACTCCTATATCCTATAATCGATAAGAAAAATATTTTGCAGATTTATTTTCTAAGAATTTGCGGATAAAATAACATATAGAAATGTCTAGGGTTTCGTAAGCATAAACAAGAAACTCTAGACACTTCTTTATCCTATGATCGATATGAAAAATATTTTGCAGATTTATTTTCTAAGAATTTGCGGATAAAATAACATATAGAAATGTCTAGGGTTTCGTAAGCATAAACAAGAAACTCTAGACACTTCTTTATCCTATGATCGATATGAAAAATATTTTGCAGATATATTTTCTAAGAATTTGCGGATAAAATAACATATAGAAATGTCTAGGGTTTCGTAAGCATAAACAAGAAACTCTAGACACTTCTTTGTCCTATGATCGATATGAAAAATATTTTGCAGATTTATTTCCTAAAAATCTGCGGATAAAATAACGTATAGAAATGTCTAGGATTTCGTAGGCATAAACAAGAAACTCTAGACACTTCTACATTCTTTGACTGATTTGAATAATATTTTGCAGATTTATTTTCTGAGAATATAATTACATACATAAATGTCTAGGGTTTCGTAGGCATAAATTAACGTCTCAAATTATTTTTAGTTTTAACAATATAAATGTAATGTACTGAGAAAAAATGAATCGTTTTCCCATATTAGAAAGTTCATGAATACATAATCTAACTATATAATTAGCAAGTGTCTGTATGTAGTTTCGGTAACATTATGACGACAATTTTTCCTAAGGTTCTCATGATTGGCTAACTGGAGACATCCTGTCTCTTGATTGGCTGACAGGTGACACCCTCTCCCGTGATTGGTTAACGGGTGAAATCCTGTCCCGTGATCCGCTGCCTGGCGATGAAATTAAGATACGTTAAAAATGAAACCAAATAACATACAAACAATTGAAATTTTTATATTATAAATCCGTCATACGGGTAATAACCTAGTATGAAAAATAAAACTGGTGCAATATTTTAAGTGTATATTAATTTTAATTGAAATTTATTTAAAATATTTTAAATTGTTTAAATTTATAAATTAGTTAAAGATCCTCATACATTTTAAAAGTGTTGACTTTTACTTCAATTACAGCGCAGTTTTCTTTACTCGCCGTAGGCACCAAAAGTACTCTTCACGTCTCTTTGTTGGATGTATAGTAATTAATATTCAATGAAAGTTATTAGTTATTATTGGGGGACAAAATTAAGCAATTTAAAAAGATATCTTAACAATAACATAACCTAACTTAATAAGTTATTATAATGTTATTAAAAAAATCGAGCGGGGGGCATACAACTTTTAGCACAAAGGAGCCTTCATATCAGCGGCGCCCCTGTTTAGATGTTTACCTTCAAACCTACTTCTTATAATGTATTCACCATGACAATGTTGTTGATAAATTAATAATTAATTAGCCAAACTGTGATAAATATATTCTCAAAGTCCCTGACCAAAATAAAATTATCTTCAATTATATTGCTACACATAAAAAATTAAATAAGATGTAACTACGTAAATACCACTTGATTTTTTGAACGTTGTTTTTGTATCAATAAATGCGAAATAATAAATGATTCGACCTTGATCTCAACATTTTTAAAACGCTTTTATAACATGATTATATTTAATGAGTTGAATGAACAGATGTTTAATTGAGTTTTTTAAATGTCAGATAAAAAGGGTTGGTTATCACGTGAACTGGTTTAATTTTATAAACATATCGTTTCAGTAAAAAATAACCTAACTTTGATATTGTCAACACTTTTAAATTTATTGTTCAATGTTTACATTTTTTTTTTAATTTGCTAATTACACTCTAGATTCATTAATTTTTGTTTTAGCAGAATCAAGAAACAAATCAGTAAGTGGAAAATTATTGTTGCAACAGAAATGATCTTTGAAACAATTGGTTACATTATATATTGAAGTTTCATATAATAATTATACTTACTTTCCTATAATGTCTCTATGAATTAAGAGTTACCACGTCGCTCAATAAGTATCCAGTCTAACTAAGAAAAACAATTATTTTTTTAGGGTTTTGTAGGTATGACCAAAAAACCCTTATACCGTCATTTTGTCGTCTGTCTGTCTGTCTGTCTGTTCGGTAAAAATTGTAGCCAAACGGATAAACCTAGAGAGTTGAAATTTGGCATGCTTATACAACTCTTTGACCCGCTAATAGGAAAAATACTAAAACATCTAAAAAACATATCCCCCTAAAAATATAAACAAATATGTGCTCATCGAAAAAAAAAAATATTTTTTTATAATTCTGAGTAGGGTATCAAATAAAAGCCCTTGGTACGTGGATTAACGATCAAATTTTTATTTTTGCAAAATAAATTATTTTGAAGCGATTTTTGTCAAAATTGTGCAAAAAATTTCTTGTCCCACACCCTGTAGCCCGGATGGTTTAAACCAAAAATCTGAAAAAATTCTAAGTAATGTACATTGGTGTGAACCGGAATAGTACAACAGGAATTTTTGATCAGATTATGTTTTTGGAAAAAAACGCATTTTTTGTGATTTTGGGCTAATAATGTTCACAAGTTATAGCTTTGTAACACGCTACACTGGAACGTGTATGCTGGTATAGTGGTTCTTGACGCTGGTTTTTCACCCAAGTAACTCGATCCGAAAGGGATCGAACCCTGCGAGAAGAGACAATATTCTTTTTTGTTTTTTTTTTTTTTAAATTTTTATATTGTTTAAATTATTTTTTCAAAATTCTAGTTATATTTTGGCAAATGTTGCATTTAATTTTTAAAAGCGTAAATTTAATAACCAGTGGAAATTGTTTAAATTATAATTTAATTCTGTTTCACTATACACGAAATCAGAGGGGCGGAGCTTATAACAACCAATGGAAGCCATAGGCGCTATTTTAAAAATTCTTAATGAACCTTGCTATATAAAAAAAAATACTGCACATATTTAGAAACCTAAGTAATGGTATTAGGCGTTCGAATTAAAATTAACAAAAAAAATATTTTAATATAAAATTTGTTTTCGCATCCAAAATAATCATCATTCACTTACTAAATACCTGCAAAACCCTGAAATGTGTGAAAATTCACACTTCACATCAATTTTTTAGATATTCGACTTTATTCGTCAACATACTCTCCTTCAAGAGTTATACATTCATTCCATCGTTCCTAAAATTAAAAAAAATTAAACTAATTAACTATTTTAAATTCAGCATACCAATCAGTAATAGTTGATTTGCCTGGTGCAGAGTCTCTATAACGCTTTGGCTTCAACAGTATTTTTTCCCATCAAAAAACAATGTTTAATCAACACACGAAATTCTTTTTTATTCATTCTTTTGAAAATTACAAAACTGGAGTCACCAAAACCACTGTAACCTCTAAACTAATTGTCAGAATGTCATGAAATTTTCACACGTATCGTTTGAAGGTTGGTACTATCCAGAAATCATATAGGTCTGTTAATAGTGTTGCCATATATATGTCAGACCTGAGACTTATTGAGTGAAGTGTTACATTATTCGGCGCGTCTAAATAAGGTTTATTAATGATAGATTAAGTTATAAGGACGACAGAAACAAATAATGACCGATAGATTATTCCTGTAACGACAAAATATATAGTTGAACGACAGAATATGTAGGAACAACAAATCCTGCGTCTTTTATTCACCCGTCTAGAAATTTCATATGGAAAAAATAGTTATATTGCCTGTCTTGTTTAAAAATTCCAATAAATATAATTTAGCATTTGGGCAGGCGCGCACAAAGAAAAATGGTATGGGGGAGGTCCGTTTTGAAAAAATATCCGTAAGATAATACCAGATTTTGATTATAATTTGAAATCCAGTGCCCGCACAATGCGGAGTGAGCCCAGCAACACTGCTTTCTGCATCCTGCAGATCAAAGAGGTGGCAGAAGATCTGCAGGCGTGAATGGACTCGATTTCCCTTCGATAGGAGGCTTTCATACCACCCAAAACACCAACTATTCAGGACTACAAGCTTAACTTTATACCCTGGATACAGCTTTCTAAGCTCGGACAAGAGATCCATATACTTGGACCTCTTTTCGTCTTGTGTTAGTCATGTGTGTGTCTATCTGTCTATTCAGTAAAAATTATGGTTAAAGAGCTGGCCTTAGCAAGTTGTAATTAATCTATAGTTATTATGTGGAGTTTGTCAGATCTTGACAAGCGTCCACTAATCGCAAACTTCAGCAACCTTTTCAACCGCGTCATACTAGAGACTAGTGGAGCTAAATACACACGACTGCATCCCAAACTCTGGCGATAGGAAGACGCGGAAATTACGCCAGATCCAGTGCCCGCACAATGCGGCGTGACCCGAGCAACACTTCTTTCTGCATCCTGCAGATCAAAGAGGTGGAGAACATCTGCAGGCGGGAATGGACTCGATTTCCCTCCAATAGGAGGCTTTCATACCACCCAAAACACAAACTATCAGGACTACAAGCTTAACTTTATACCCTGGATACAGATTTCTAAGTTCGGACAAGAGATCCATATACTTGGACCTCTTTTCCTCCTTCTTGAGAGAGACATTCTCAACTGGACTTGAGAATTCGATCACAAACAACTGTTTGGTCTTGATATCCAGGAGGGTTATGTCCGGCTTAGTGGCTGTCAGTATCCTCGAGGTGAGGAGGGAGTAATTCCAATAAATGCGGATCTTGGTCAATACCATAGGCATGTCTAAGATGGTAGTAAAGCACGCGGAGAGCAACATTATGTCGAGACACGTAGCTCGATTCTGCAAGAGATGGACAAGCAGACAGAATCTTACGACGGCTAAACTACAAGAGATATATCGGAAATATATATGAGAGACTTTTAAGGTTTAATATTACTACAAAAAAGTCTTATCGCAGGTCAATAGATAACTCACAATTAGTATTTATTAGTTTTCGTTTTCCGCGAAAATAATAACGCTCACTTTGCTGTGGAATATCGTCGTTACCTTTAAAGATTTACGAAGAAAAATTACTTTAATGGCAAGAGTATTTACTAACGAAAAAAAAAGCCCTTTGACCACATACATCTGTTTGGTCTCGACATTCAGGAGGGTAATATCCGGCTAAGTGGCTGACAGTAAACTCGAGGTGGGGAAGGAGTAATTCCAATAAATGCGGCACTTGGAATTTTCCACCACCGATTCTGTCAGAAGGGACGTACGGTATAACTGGTATTTGGTCAATACCATAGGTATGTCTAAGGGTGTCAGGACAGAATTACACTGGACAAAATTACACGGGACAAAATTACACAGAAGAAATTTTCGTAAATTTTGAATTTTGAAAAAATTTTGAATTAAAAAATGTGTAAATTAAAGTAAATTAAATGTGTAATTTTGTCTTAGTGTAATTTTCGTATGTGTAATTTCGTCCTTGTGTAATTTCTTCCCTGTGTAATTCTGTCTATGTGTAATTTCTTCTGTGTAATTTTGTCCCGTGTAATTTTGTCCAGTGAAATTTCTTCATGTAACCATGTCTAAGATGGTAGTAAAGCACGCGGAGAGCAACATTATGTTGAGACACGTCGCTCGACGCTGCAAGAGATGGACAAGTAGACAGAATGTGCATAATAGTTTCTGGATGGTGGTGGCACAACCTACAGAGTGTGGACTCCATTTGGAATATGCGGACCCTGTACGCCAAAGTATTTATTACACCATCCTGACATGCAACACAAAACCTTCTGTTTCCGATCTCAAACCAGCAGACTTAAGAACGCGATTTCGGTGGACAAATCTAGACTTTTAGTATGTTTGAAGAACACAGAGTGCATATTTTATTATTATTATTATTATCATAATAAAATTATTACAAAGTTTTCTTTTTCTTTCTATCTTTTTAGGGTTTTGTAGGTATGACCAAAAAACCCTTATACCGTCATTTTGTCGTCTGTCTGTCTGTCTGTCTGTCTGTCTGTCTGTCTGTCTGTCTGTCTGTTCGGTTAAAATTGTAGCCAAACGGCTAAACCTAGAGAGTTGAAATTTGGCATGTTTATACAACTCTTTGACCCGCACATAGGAAAAATACTAAAACATCTAAAAAACATACCCCCCTAAAAATATAAACAAATATGTGCTCATCGAAAACAAAAATATTTTTTTTTAATTCTGAGTAGGGTATCAAATGAAAGCCCTTAGTACGTGGATTAACGATCAAATTTTTATTTTTGCAAAATAAATTATTTTGATGCGATTTTTGCCAAAATTGTGCAAAAAAAATTTTGTCCCACACCCTGTAGCCCAGATGGTTTAAACTAAAAATCTAAAAAAATTCCAAGTAATGTATATTGGTGTGAACCGAAATAGTACAACAGGAATTTTTGATCAGATTATGTTTTCGGAAAATAACGCATTTTTTGTGGTTTTTGGTTCACAAAGTACAAAAGTTATACCAATGTAAGACACTGATACGCTAAGCGTCCGATGGCGCAACGCGTTAGTGCGCTGGTGTCGGAAGCTAAAATTCTCTGGAAAACGAAGGGTTTCGAGTTCGAGTACGGACGGAGTGAGTTTTATTTTTCTGTTTTTTTTTTGCATTTTTATTATGTTGAAATTATTTTGTCAAAATTCTAGTTATATTTTGACAAATGTTGTATTTAATTTTTAAGAGCTTAAATTTAATAACCAGTCTTATTATATGATTAACAGACGATAAATTATTTTAAAAATATCGTTCATTTTGTCGTGATTACTATAAAGTAAAATTTGTCCTACACACTCAGCATACCGCCTTCACTTATTATATACCTGCGAAACCCTGAAATGTGTGAATATTCACACTTCACATCAATTTTTTTAAAGTAAAGTTCATAACAATTTCTGTAATAAATTCGTTGTGTAGAGTGTGTTAATTAAAATGATTATGTTAAATAATGAAACATATAACATCAGCGTTGCATAAATATACTTACACCAACCTCAACGGGAAAAATAAATAAACGTCCTCTTATCTAAATATTTATACAAAGCTAAATAAATATTCGCACACACTAAAATAAATCTTTAACGATGATATCAAAAGACCTAAAAAAGCCACTCACATACTTGTAATTAAAAATGTATTTGAGACTTTTTCATTGAAGCAGCTGTTTCTAAATCGTGATATCGATGGAAATTCTTTTTTTAATATAAAAGATATGCTTTTGAATAAATTAGACCAATTTTTCCTTACAGACGAGCGAGACAAATTCCTTTAAAAGAAACCGAATATTCATTTTGATTGTTTAAATTTAGCTGGAAAACATTTTTTTCTAAATAATATTTCATAAAAAAATTGTATTGAAATTTTTGTTGAAAATTTGTATAATGTTACATATACAATATTTCGAATACATATTTTTTTACTGTAATCACTTTTTAGCTGATATACTAATATGTCCTCCCTTTACTAGTTAATTACTTAATCCGTAAAGGCACGGTTAACACCACTGTTTACAAGTTACTCATACAAAACTTTGTAGTAAAGAAGTAAAATTAGTAGCAATCTATACCTCAAATTTTGCATCTATCTAATACAGTGGTTCTCAAACTTATTTGGCCTACCGCCCCCTTTTTAAGAAAAAATTACTTAGCGCCCCCTGGCATGTATCATTAAACAAAACCCTTGAAAATGGCAAAAAATCGAAAAAATCGTAAGGGGGTACCCCTTTGACAAAAAAACGCGAATTTTTACAAAAAAGAAATCGGATTTTGCTCAAAATTGATACACTTTGGGCCGTAGATCACAAAAATAAGGTTCATTTTGGATTTTAGCCAACTGTTTTTGAGTAAATCGTAAAAAAGTACCTAAAATTGACTATAACTCAAAAATTAAGGCCTCTTGATTTTTTTAAATATTTTTTTATTAATCCTCACCCCAAAATTACCTAACAGCCATAATTTGGATAGGATAAGGAAAACTTTTTTTTTCAAAGAAAAAAAAAATGAATATACGTATATTTCAAAAACTAGAAAAGTTAGGGACCTGCGGTTGGAATTTTTGAAGTTCTAAAGTCTGAAATATGGTAAAGGGACGTTTTAAAACATATCCTAAACAACAAAAAAAAAATTGTAAAATTTTGAAATTTTTGTAATAAAATTTAATTTTTCAAAAAATTATATCTCAATAACGGTAAAAGATAGGGACCTCTGGTTTAAATTTTTGAGTTCCTCATGTCTATTTTAGTCTAGAAAAAAATTGGGGCCTTAATAACCAAACTTATACAAAAAGCATGTATCATTAAACAAAACCCTTGAAAATGGCAAAAAATCGAAGAAATCGTAAGGGGTACCCCTTTGAAAAAAAATCGCGAATTTTTACAAAAAAAAATATTTTGGATTTTGTTCAAAATTGATACACTTTGGGCCGTAGATCACAAAAATAAGGTTCATTTTGGATTTTGGCCAACTGTGTTTGAGTAAATCGGAAAAAAGTACCTAAAACTGACTATAACCAGAAGCGGATTTAACGAAGCGGATTTAACGCGCGCCGGGGGCCTCGACCTCTAAACGGCCCCGCAAAAACCTAATTTTACACTTTTTTTTAATTGAGGGGCCCAATATTCTTACTGCGCCCGGGGCCTTAACTGACCTAAATCCGCCACTGGGTATAACTAAGAAACTTAATACGGTCACCCATGTGACTGTCTATCTGTAGGGTAGAAATTGTGGCCAAACGACTGAATCTAGAAAATTGAAATTTGATCCACATATAGGAAAAATATTGATACTTGAAATATTGATATTGATATAAAAAATTGATGTGATGTGTGAATTTTCACACATTTCAGAGTTTCGCAGGTATTTAGTAAGTGAATGATGATTATTTGGGATGCCTCTACAAATTTTATGTTAACAATTTTTTTTTGTTAATTTTAATTCGAATGCCAAATACCATCATTTAGGTTTCTAAATATGTGCAGTATTTTTTTTTTGGGCAACAATTTTGGACTGTATAAGGAAAACTTTTTTTTTTTTCAAAGAAAAAAAAATAAAAAAATTGTATATATATTTCAAAAACTAAAAAAGATAGGGACCTGCGGTTGGAATTTATGAAGTTCTAAGGTCTGAAATATGGTAAAGGCATATTTTAAAACATATCCTAAACAAAAAAAAAATTTGTAAAATTTTGAAATTTTTGTAATATAATTTAATTTTTCAAAAAATTATATCTCAATAACGGTAAAAGATAGGGACCTCTGGTTTAAATTTTTGAGTTCCTCATGTCCATTTTAGTCTAGAAAAAAATTGGGGCCTTAATAATCAAACTTATACAAAAAGCATGTATCATTAAACAAAACCCTTGAAAATGGCAAAAAATCGTAAGGGGTACCCCTTTGAAAAAAAAAACGCAAATTTTTACAAAAAAAAATATTTCGAATTTTGCTCAAAATTGATACACTTTGGGCCGTAGATCACAAAAATAAGGTTCATTTTGGATTTTGGCCAACTGTTTTTGAGTAAATCGGAAAAAAGTACCTAAAATATTTTTTAAATATTTTTTAAAATATTTTTTAAATATTTTTTAAAATATTTTTTTATATTACCTAACGGCCATATTTTGGACTGTATAAGGAAAACTTTTTTTTTTCAAAGAAAAAAAATAAAAAATTTGTATATATATTTCAAAAACTAAAAAAGATAGCGGTTGACTGTTTCTACCAGTCTAAAACCGCACGACTTAATGCGCTCGGCCACGTCGTTGGCTCATTAAGAATTATTTTAAACAATTCTGTTCCTTATCTATTAATTTTTAATGACTATATTCCTTAATGAGCTTTATCAGGGTCAGCCATCTTGATTAGTAGTGACGCGAGATTTTTGCAAGTGGCGTTTGCATTTTGTCTGTCGTTTTTAGTTATTTTTAAGTGGTAAAAGTGCAGAGTGAACTTGAAAAAGTGTGTGATATTGTGGACTTTGGTGTTTGGACTCTATGGATACCAAAATTGGAGAGAATGAAAAGGTATTTGTAGAAAGTTTTGTTAATTTTATAATGCGTCATTGTTATGTAAAATGTGCTTCTATATACAATATGGAAACACATACATATGTACATATATATGTAGGTGTATGCTGTAGGTATATTTTTTATATGCATGTAGACCGGTGGTATCCAACCTTACTCTATCATTATCTGACTAAGTGAGGTTGTTGATTGAAATTGATTGTTAAAATTATATTGAAAAGAATGTACGTTTTTGTTTCTCGTAAATGATATTATGTGACATTTATCGAGGTTAAGAAATAATTTGTTTTGTTGGCAATAAAGGTATACGTTTTGAAGGTCTGATTGTAGGAGGGCCGTATCTGATGGACTCTTAATTGGAAGGTATAATTTCATATCATCGGCGAATAACAAGAAATTTGCATGTTGTATTACTTTAGAAATGTCGTTGATATCATTCGATTAATCGTTGCCATCTCTAGTTAGGTGTTTGGAGGCGAGTGCTTAAGGAGACCAGAACCCAACTAGGGTTATATTACTTATAAAAGAGAAATTATTATTATATTCAGCAAAGTAGGTCGATATTTTCAACGCTTATCAAGGAAATTCTCCATTAAACCTTGCAATGCCAAAATAACCAGTAAAAATCCGTCGTATAGTAGCATAATAAAACTACGAGTAAGTCATATCGGGACGTCAATACATATTTTCAGAAACATTTTTCATCCAAAAAGCTGAAGTAATAAATGATGTAAAATTGACATAAATATTGAAATATTGTGAAACTGTTGGAGGGGTATTGAGAGTTAGGAGATGGACATAAAGGCCGGAACAGAGAGGGCGAGAACGCGTTATGCTCAGGTGATGGCCCAATAACGGCCACTGGCCCTTCAGTTACGGTCCGTGAATATATCCTGCCTATATTACACGGGATTGTGATTTTATGCAATCCTGGCTTCGACTCTGATTATCGCGCTCCGTATTTTATTGTTCCAGTATTTTACTCTGGCAGATATCAGGAGGGCAATCAGGTGAAAATGTTAAATTTTGATGAAAAAGTGACTTTTCGCTTTCAAATATAAGGTTATTATACCCGAATATAATATTGATTTGTCGACAATTTAACTTCGTGAAACTCACTTATGGATAAAAGGTTGTTAAAGCATCAAATATTATTGTGTTCCACAGAATATTGACTGCAGGCTCTCATATTTGGCTCTCGCCATTGTCAAAGCTACGGCAGTAACTTTGACAATAGCGAACGACAAATTTTGCTCGTTAATCCACGCATCAAGAGCTTTTATTTGATATCTCAGTCAATGTTAAAAAAATCAATACATACACTGGTGTGTGAAATAATAGATAATTGTGAGAGAAATGTATTTTTGTTAAAATTCAGAAAAATAAGAAGCTGCATTTTATTATATACTAGCATACGATGTTATGGCGATGCTCCGAACGATCAGACGTAGCGTCTACCAATACACGCATCAGATTAATTTATTTACTATGATGTTATTTCTGTGATTACTTCTGATCTATAGACGATAGGTATATGGGTCAAAGGGCTTTCTTTTCGTTTGTAAATACTCTTGCCATTAAAGTAATTTTTCTTCGTAAATCTTTAAAGGTAACGACGATATTCCATAGCAACTGAGCGTTATTATTTTCGCGGAAAACAAAAACTAATAAATGCTAATTGTGAGTTATCTATTGACCTGCGATATATGCTGTCGCGGACTTTTTTGTAGCAATATTAAACCTTAAAAGTCTCTCATATATATTTCCGATATATCTCTTATAGTTTAGCAGTCGTAAGATTCTGTCTGCTTGTCCATCTCTTACAGAATCCAGCTACGTGTCTCGACATAATGTTGCTCTCCGCGTGCTTTACTACCATCTTAGACATGCCTATGGTATTGACCAAGATCCGCATTAATTGGCATTACTCCCTCCTCACCTCGAGGTTACTGAGAGCCACTAAGCCGGGCATAACCCTCCTGGATATCAAGATCAAACAGTTGTTTGTGATTCTCAAGTCTAGCTGAGAAGAATATCTCTATCAAGGAAAAGGAAAAGAGGTCCAAGTATATGGATCTCTTGTCCGAGCTTAGAAAGCTGTATCCAGGGTATAAAATTAAGCTTGTAGTCTTGATAGTTGGTGTTTTGGGTGGTATGAAAACCTCCTGTCGAAGGGAAATCAAGTCATTCCCGCCTACAGACCTTCTGCCACCTCTTTGATCTGTAGGATGCAGAAAGTAGTACTACTTGGGTCACTCCGCATTGTGCGGGCACTGGATCTGGCGTAATTTCCGCGTCTTCCTATCGCCAGAGTTTGGGATGCAGTTGGGTGTATTTAGCTCCACTAGTCTCTAGTATGACGCGGCTGAAAAGGTTGCTGAAGTTTGCGATTAGTGGACGCTTGTCCAGACCTGACAAACTCCACACAATAACTATAGATTAATTACAACTTTCTAAGGCCAGCTCTTTAAAGATAATTTTTACTGAATAGACAGATAGACAAACACATGACTGACGATGTAAGGGTTTCATGATTATACCTATGAAACCCTAAAAATAATGTAATTCCGTAATTAACTATAAGTTCTATGAATGAATCCTTATACATTATAGAGAAAAGTTGGACCATTAAAGCTTCCTATTTTAGTTACGCTACAAAATAAAATAATAAATGATGCTCAGTTTGGTTTGACATATACATAGGTAAACCGCAAACCAGAAACCTCCTTAATCTTATTGATTGACCGGCTTATTATTTATGGTAACATAAATGACAAAAACCACATGGTTGTGGTTGCATCTCTCCTTCGGTTGCAGATAATACTGCACTGTACATCTTGTTTCTAATCGATAAATTTAACGTTCTAACCACAGTTCTAACAGTAACACAACATGCAACTAACAATATTTCACAAGTAAGTTACATATGTGTTTGCTGATGCAATAACATTACTTCCCTTCCCTGATCAGACCAGCCATTGAACTCCGAAAACGAGTTAAGTCCTGTCGGTGTTTAAGGATAGTGGTTTTACACAGGGGTGAGCCTTGTCTAAGCAGATATTCGTACAGTGTCTGATGCCTTTTAAAGTCATGAAGTGTTCCTCGAAGTAAACTTCACTATATCAAGTTATTATTAGACCGCAAAAGTACGAAATAAAATATGTTTCAAATATATGTTTTTTTACTTTAATACACAACACAATTTAGATTTTTTTTAATTTTTGATCTGATCTCGTATTGGGCTCAACAGCGCTATGAAGTGACGCCAAGCGGACTAAAACTGAACTAGGCGAAACGAGTAATAGTTTATTGTTTACATCTGGTTTACATGTGTTTTCTCGTGTAGTTTGTATTGCTTTTAAAAGTTAGTGTTGCAGTTTGTTTGTTATATTAACTTTTGATAGCAATTATTATTCTTTTTTATATTAATTTATGTTATAATGAGTTATTATAACACAAATTGGTGTGTGTTTGGCTGTCACTCTAGAAAAGGAAGTAACAAAAATATTTACTTCCACTATTTTCCAAATGAGAAACAATTTGTGAACTGTTAATAAATTTGGTGTTGTGGAAGAGATAATAACAAACTAGTATTTATTAAACAAATTAAATAAAAAACAAACACTAAATTATAAAAATCCTTCTCGAACATACTTAAATATCTACCCGTGTAATTTTAATGCAGAATTAGGGCAAGCGGTCTCAAATTCTGTACGCAGCTTTTCTAATACATTTTCACTGAACCTTCAGTGCCTGCTTTTGTTTTTAATAAATTTATTTAGGCAAGGAGTTTCTAACAGAGGTTGCGGTTCATACCGTTGTAAGACAGGTTTTTTAAAAGTAGACCACAGGCATTTTAAATCTGTGCTGGTTAATATTTCCATACTCAATATATTGTTTCAGGAACAAAAAGAAAAACCAACAGAAACCACACAAAAAAAAAAAGAAAAATCAAATATTACCATCATAAGATTTCCGGCGTTTAACAACTCTTCTCCTTCAACTACACACCTAGAAGAAGGTGTTGCACTTAAAAAATTAAAATAATTTAATAAAGATAGCTGTTTATTATCCATTGCAAATCGATGATTTAACATGTAAACAAATACGGACAACTTTCACATTACTCGTTTCAATCAGCTGTTCACAGCGCTCGTAGCGCCGCCATCGGGCATTGTTGTACCCAATAGGCTTCCCGGTTTGACATTATCTTACATAAAATTCCAGTTATTTAATTTTTTTTAAGTGGTGTTCTGACATGTCATTTTCAGTAAATTAGTTTCAATTATTCATTGAAAATGAAAAGGAATTTGTTCGCATGTGTCATATTTATTAATAATACTAAGAATTATCAAATATTCTTCCATTTTTAGAAATGGTAAAATAAATTTTTGTACCGTAGTTAACAAAGTACTTTAATTTCCTTGTTAGTGCCTTGTTAGTGATAAGTGCGTGAATAAAAAAAAAAAAGATGTGAAGTGTGAATTTTCACACATTTCAGGGTTTCGCAGGTATTTAGTAAGTGAATGATGATTATTTGGGTTGCCAAAACAAATTTTATGTCAAAATATTTTTTTATGAATTTTATTTCGAATGCCTAATACCATTATTTAAGTTTCTAAATATGTGTAGTATTTTTTTTTATATAGCAAGGTTCATTAAGATTTTGAAAATTGGGCGTATGGCTTCCATTGGTTGCTTAAATCATAAGCTCCGCCCCTCTGATTTCCTATACATTCAAACATAGAATTAAATTATAATTGCAACACTTCCCACTGCTTATTAAATTTATGCTTTTATAAATTAAATGCAACATTTACCAAAATATGACTAGAAATTTGACAAATTAATTTAAACAAAATAAAAATGAAAAAAATAAATAAATAAAATTGACAGGATTCGAACTGTAGTTTGCAAATTACTATGTGACAACGCTACCAACTACGCTACGGGAGCTTACTTGTTTACTTTATTACATAGCGAATTAAATATTTAATATATTTTAATTAAAAACACAAAAAATGCGATTATTTTGAACAATCTTATAATACAAAATAACCACACACAATGTTTGTAAAAATCATCAATAAAAATGAATAAAACTAGACCTCCTTTTCAATTTTAATGAATGCATGAAAGTAATAATCAGTCTTACAGAACAAGTGTTCTGACGTTCATTGCATATTCATTTTCAATGAATCTCTGAAAATTATTGTTGAAAATAACTTGTCAGAACACAGTTTTTCACAAGATTTTGCTCTAGTTCTCTTTAGTTATCATTCTTCAGAAAAATAATTTAATATTGTGTTAAACTATTTTTAAGTTTTAATTCCACACATGTTATTTTAAAATAAAAATATCCCATAAACAAATAACAAGTATACTACAAAACATGAAAATGTATTTTATTTACAAAAATAACAAAGCTTTGTTGACATTTGTGAAACATTGTAATTTAGTTGCTGTCTAAAACAAGCTTATTTCTTTTGCAATTTTGCGGTTAGTTGCTGCATTATCATGACTTCTGTATTTAGTTTTTCGTATTTCGTGGCCCAAATAACCATAACATTCCCTTTCACCAAACTTTCTCAGTTATTTCACGCCTTTATCTACCATTCTACCATTCGCATTTTTTTCCCTATCTTTTGTTATTTCTTCGTAAAATCACTGCTTATTGTGTAATTATTATAAGCTTGATTTTATATTACGTAGTCTTGCATATAGGGTGGCAAAATTGTGTATTAGATTGTCTTATTGTAAAAAATAGAATTATACTCTTACGAATTATTTGGAAATGCAATGATTTCCTTACGTAAACAATGTAGGGTCTTCTTAAACATCTTTTAATTTAATATAGGATATCAGAAGAAATATTCTGAGGTAAATTAATGTGTGTGGAGCCCATTATAACGATTGAATCAGGTTGGTCGTTTAATTTATGTATAATATTGATATTAATTTTCTTTGATTGTACTTACTTTGCACATATGTAATCTCGAGGTTTTCTACATATGATATGATTCACAGTCCGCGAGGGGTTTCGGACATGAACTTTCCTGCCTCGCTAGCTGGTTGCAATGATTATTAGGGTGGATTTAAGGGTTGATGAATTACACTGGTCAACACAGTTTTTGCTAACTTACATCTAAGACTTGTTTCTTACTAATTTGGTGCTGCTGAACTCAAATATCACATCAGTTTTTGCATATCACATCAGATTTTTGCTCTACAACAAATACATATTTTCGGCCATATAATGCTTCTATCGTTTAATTTTAGACGTCGATACTGTAATTGGTATAAATTTGGCGAACAATAACGACTAAATAATTAGAAAATACTCTTAAATTTTATTATGGAAGAAATAAAATGAGAACAGTTTTAATTATATTTTAATGCATTGGAGTGTTAAAATAAAAATACAAAATAATTTAAGGATTAAATGGTCGTTTGTAAGATCTTCTGGAGTGCACCATTCCCGATAAGTCTCTTTTAATACTCCAACAGTAGTCAGCCATTATGTGAGTACCCCACCTCCCTTGAGAACGTCTCTCCATTTCTTTTAAATCCTGATGGAAACGTTCACCCTGTTCATCACTAACATCTCCAAGATTGCTCCAAGATTGACAGGAAATTTGTCAAGATGACTGTTTAAAAAATGAAGTTTCACGCTCATGTTGCACTCCAGATGATGATAATTTTCAATCAAATTTTCAACAACCTCCACAGAGTTTTCGGCTTTTTTATTCCCAAGAAAATTTTTGATGAGCGCCACGAAAGACTGCCATGCATTCTTCTCCATATCATCCATATGTACAGTGAAATGTGGATCATTCACTAATTTTCTAATTTGTGGTCCGTCAAAAAGGCCAGCTTTTAGCTTCTCATTACTGAGACTTAGAAATGTTTCAGATATATATTTGAAACAGTCATCATCTTTGTTCAACGCTTTTACAAATTGCTTCATTAGACCCAGTTTAATATGAAGAGGGGGAAAATGATTTTTGTTCGCTCCACCAAAGGTTCGTGTATTATGTTTGGGTCTCCAACATTAAAATCTATTCTCACCGGCCAATTTTTATCTCGAGTTATTATCTCTCGCTCTGCTGTCCCCAATACGATAGAACAAAAATTTGACGTGATAGGCAGAAACTGTTAACATTTTTGAAATCAGCCCAAAATTAGTTAAAAACAAGTATCAGATCTAAGTCAGCAAAAAAAAAGTTTAAATTTGTTGACCAGTGTTATCTATCAATCTATCGTTGTCTAACGCTGGTACCAGTGTTGGCCAACGATAGACACATTGTCTGTAGGCGCTATAAAACTAATACATCTTATGCTGGCGTATGCTTCTGAGTTATAGACACTGTTAGAATATCGTGTCAACATCCTGGACTCATTTGAGCGCAAAATATTAAGAAAATTATTTGGACTTATCCAGGAAAACCATCTATGGAGGAGGGGATGCAACTTCGAACTGCATGAATCATTGAATGATGTAAACATTTCACAATACAAATGATAAACCGATGGTTTGAACATATTAAGAGGATGGACGACACTAGGACTTCGCGGTGCATGCTACAAGTGCAATCGATTGAAAAGACCAAAATTACGTTGATAAGGTGGAGTGGACCAATATATATTAAAGTCCTCGAAATAAGGAACTGCGAAATAGGCCAACGATGATGATATCAATAGATGCCAGTATGAAGAAGAAAATTGTTCAAACTTAATAGTTTTCTAAACAATATACATTTTAATAAACTTTAACATATGAAAATAAAACGGTAACATTCAAAATTTTATTCATTTAATTAAACCTTAAAACCATATTGTCAAAGTGAGCTTCAGTTTTATTTCATGGTATTGAAATCAATAAGTAAATTTTAATATTTTCATATCGACTTTCGTTTATGAAAGCAGTGGATTAAATCTGTTCTGTTCAATATCATATGCTAATCAAACTGAATAAACAAAAAATATCAGTTTTTCATGTTTCCAATAAACATTATTGCACCAATTATAATAAAATCCATTAAAGTCATACTTCAGATAGTGCTATTTTAACAGAGCGTGATATTTTTGGACCTAATTACTCGCACTATTCTACTTATCACTTGATTTCATGTAAGGTATTGAATAATAGTTTTTAAAACTTAATTCTCATTTAGAGTCGAGAGAGAACAGACAAAAAATATTTGCAAAGAATTATTAATTTGATGCTTTCTCCTTCAACCTAGCAATATTTCCATGTTATTCGTTTTTCTAGTTTGAATCTTCTAATTTCTCGGTTTGAATTCTTCTTCGGTCTTGTGCTGCTGTGTCATCAAAGTCTTTCAGATCTTTCTTGATCCACGTCGGTTTTCGACTTCAGTTTGTGCTTTATGGTCTTCTATGTCTTCCTGGTATGTCCGTACCATCGTAGTAGGTTTTCTTTAAGTTCTGGAATGGGTGTTACTTTACTTACAGCCAAATATACTCTCGCCGACAAAAACAATGGGACAGTCTTACGATTGTATTTTAAAGGCTGATAAAAAAGTATTTAACTGTTTTAATAGGAAACTATAAGTATTGGGCGGTAATACAATGTTTATGTAACAAGTCTGCATTTTTTGTTGTTAACTTAACAGGCTGTAACAATAAATAATGCGCGCTTGAACGAATACTATGCTATCGCATTTAAGTAAAAGTATTTTAACACAAATAACTCATTCTTAAATAAAATTTCGGGCATTATACATATTAGGGATTTCTGAAATCTTACAAGTGTTTTATCGTGCAATAAAATTAAAATTTGACCACAAGACGTTGCACGAGCTTAGGCATTACATGAAGATGGCTGCAGTTTTCGAATATCGCTGGCGTTTTGGATGTAGCTAAAAACACTATTAATTACGCTATAAAGCGCCATCAGACTGGTCTCTACACAAAAAAACCTGGTTTAAGTTATCCACGAGCCATAAACGCTCGAAGCGACCAATTCCTTACCTCAGCTGTTCTACGCGATAGTAAATTGAATTCGAATATATTAGCGTTTTGGATATAGCTAAATAAACTTTTAACTACGATTTAAAGCGTCATCAGGACCAAAACGTCATCATGAGTTCATGAAAGCTCTTTCAAGTTATCTACGGACCACAAGTCCTCGTGACAACCGATGCCTTACCCTAACTGTTCTGCTCGATCGTGACTGGCCCAGAACTTTTATCGCACAAGGCGTATCGCAGAACATCGAAATTAGATCATTTCACCATCAACTGTCCAAAGAAGCTGGAGGTAATAAGCACTTTTATCCAGAAGACCTGGAACTTACCCGACTTGCTCGCAAATCATCGAGTTAAAATACTGCGGTTCGCTCGTATCTCTTTGGACTGCTTGGACGCAGATTAGAGCAGCATATTATGCATAAATGAATCGGGGTTGAGTATAAAATCTCCAGATGACTTCAGAACACATTTTCTCGCCCACAGTTTTATGCTTATACTTTCCTTTTTAAACGATTAAATACTTTTTTATCAACCTTCAAAGTATATTCGTAAGGCTGTCCTATTTTTTGTTTGCGCATGTATATTCGCGCCCTTCTTTACTTGATAGATACCTACGAAACCCTAAAATGTGTCAAATTTCACTTGTCATATTTGTATTAATTTTCTTAAGTGCAAGTATAATGTAAATTTAATAGTGCAAGATAAAGTAAAATATTGGAGGTCTGCTGAATCTAAAGTTGCGTGATTAAAGTGCCGTTTTAATTAAATTAAACTAAAATTTACAATTAACATGGTGTTTATTTTTAGTTTCGTTGACTTTTGGAAGCTGCAGTGGTTACTTTGACATTTGGTTGTGTAGAAACAAGCCCTTATTTGCTCATGCAAGTTTGATTCATAATATTATAGAAGTTGAGATGTAATAATCTAGTAGTAGCAGCATGTAAACAACTCTTAGTGGTTGTAGATTAAGCAATATACACATCATTATATTTCGTTAACAACTTTGTAAATTTAACCATGATTCATAATCTGGTTTGACTTTACATGTACGGATGTTTGTTTATGGTGTTAATATTGCATTTTATTATAACGACTGGAATTTCTCATAAAGATTTCAGCACATAGATGGAATAAACCGAATATAATTATATTACGAAAGTATAGCCGCTGAATTTGGTTATATGTAGGGATGGGAACGATATATCGATATTTCGAAAATATCGATACTTTAGAAAAATATATCGATATTTTTATATCGATATTTGAAATACGATATATCGCGCAAAATATCGATATTCGCATAAAATATCGGTATTTTTTTTGACATTTAAATATATGCTGTTCATTTTTGTAAAAACAACCTATAGGCTATTCCAAACGTTTAGGCGGAACTTGAACGGATTTTGAAATTTAGTAATTTTTATCTATTAATTCGGACTTTTGGTCATTTTGTTTAAGCTTTGTAAATCATACTCACATTGCAAATTCTAGATTAAATTGATTGTCATTATAAAATGTCATTCATTGCATTTAAATTTCTTGTCATTCTTAATAAAAATTTCCCATTTATTTATTTTTTTTGTCTTCAAAATATGAAAAAAATATATATTTGACATATGCCATTCGTTTCCATGGTTTTACTATTAGAATTTTAAATTTTTACATACCAAACTTGAAACATAAAATATCCCAAGCAATGTCCCTTTTCGTGACAACCTAAAATAACGAAATTTCCATTTAGTTCCGCCTAATCGTTTGGAATAACCTATAAGAAGAAATTTTGATTTCCATAATTTGCACCTTTGAAATTGTATGTCATGTTGGTATTAAAACATTATAAAAAATGTCACTTTCTTAAAAATGATGATAACCAATAAATCTAAAGTCGGTTTTACAGGGTAAGGAATATTTTTAATTTAAAGTCCGTAATACACTACAAAAGTAACCAAAAAATATCTGGTTAGTTCTTACAAAAGTGAACAGCATGTATTTTTATTTAATTATGAGAGTTAATTAGGAAAATATTAAAAAGATGGTTGGTAGCTGGGTGAGTACCAACTGTAATGTAATTGTCTGTCAAGTGGCGACTTCTTTTCCCGCCAAGCCAACAAAAACAAAAACTGTAATTTATATATCTTACATGTTACGTGTTAGTTATTTCGATATATCGAAAATATCGATATTTTTACTTCGATATATAGTGAATATCGATATCACACTGACGATACATCGAATCGCGCATATATCGATATTCAAAAATAAATTCCCATCCCTAGTTATATGTGAGACGTGTAACACAGAATTGTGTTACACTTTCCTCTGATGCACAGAGGAAATAAAATATCGTGTTGGTCTAGCTAGATCTGCTATGACTAAACTAACGAGAATATGGAACGACAAGGACATTATGCTGAAGACAAAAATTAAACTAGTCCAATATCTGGTCTATCCAATTGCCCTCTATGCTGCGGAATCCTGGACATTGAAAGCAACAGATAAGATCAAGCTACACTCCTTCGAGTTATGGTGCTTGAGGCGCATGTTGTGACTACCGTGGACCTCAAAGTGTACAAATACTTCAATTATAGAAGAAATCTAAATTCCAACCAGGCTTTTCACGCGCGTTCAGTAAAGAATCCTCCAGTATTTTGGTCATGTGCCACTCAGAACTTTTGATAACTTCGAAAAAATAGTCATCCAGAGCAAACTGGAAGGTATGTGCCCAAGAGTCTTCTAAAAGATGGATAGACTAAATAAAAGACTAACGGTTCTAAACTAAAAGTCAACCTTAGAAATACAGAAGACCGACAGAAATGGTGCGAGATATAAATGTACTGTCTATTATTTTCTATCACTTTGGACAAACGCTCAGGCAATTTCATAGTGCCATCTCTCCAAAAGGTTCCGTCTTTGCTCTCGAAAAATCTGTCCAGGTGAATTTTGATATCGTCCACAGATGAATTTTTTCCGTTAAGGGAATTTTATAGAAAGCAGAACAAATGGTAGTCGGATGGTGCGATGTCTGGACCATATGCTCCGACTCTCATTTGTTCCGCTCTCTACAAAATTCCCAAAAAAAATCACATCTTTGGACGGTATCAAAATTCACCTCTACAGATTTTTCGAGAGCAAAGACGGAACCTTCTGGAGGGATGGCATTATGAAATTGCCTGAGCGTTTGTCCAAAGTGATAGAAAATAATGGACAGTACATAATTTTCTAATGATATTATTTATATTCATCCACTCTAGTTATAATAGACTCTGCATTGTTACCTTGTAGCCGAAGCAAAGAAACGAAATAGAGCACATTAAAAACAGGTAAACACTCGTTTAGTAATTGAATAAAATTACCATGTTCCGTAACATCTAAAAATTATTTTCGTAATGAAGTGGAAATAATAGAGTTGAAGTCCAGCGAAATTAGCGTTGTTGGCCTGGAGTTATATCTTAATCATTTTATGTGGTATCATGTTTAAGGTAAACAGTTGGAATGTATGTTTAGCCAAATGAAGCTATTTTGTATATTAAATGGAGCAAACAAGACCAACAATTCGATTGTAAACACAATTATTGTTGATATTATGATTATTTGATTATAGTTAATTATACAGATGTTAATTGATTTGTGACTTTAAACGAAGTACGTGATTGCAGATACTGGCCGAAGCGAAGTATACTGTTTGAATTGGGTTTTCGGAATTTTATTAGATTTAAAATTACAGTATCAGCTACATTTTGAAAATAAATCTGACAATAAATTCTGGATGTTGGAATAAACTTCGGCAAAACAAAGTAAAATTATTATTATTTTTTTTAAATCTATAGTACTGCATTACTACCAAAAATCTTCCTTGGACAATGCAGACGTTGAAATTAATGAATATAAATATAATGAAAATCGGCGTATTAACGAAGCGCTTTAAAGTGAAACGCTTAACCCATTCACCCCAAACGATCACATAAGTGGTGGCCATGAAATATAGTCGCAGAAAATTTGTAATAAATTCGTAATAATGAGGGATACAAATAATTTCAGACCATATGAAAACTAATGCCTCCATGGCCATAACTTTTATAATGACGGGCCAGACCGTGTCAAAAGTGATTTGCCATTAACCTTAAGTATCTGTACATAAGTCCTCCTAGCGGAGATTCTCAGCAACATCGCGTTTGCGCATGACAGTTCTAAACATGGCGGCCGGCATGGATGTGTGGTTAAAACAATGAGCTGTCATTGAATTTCTTACTGCGGAGGGTGTAGCGCCCATTGATATCCATCGAAGGTTAAATGCCGTCTACCATGAGGCGTGTGTTGATGTGAGTACTGTTAGGAGGTGGGTAAGGACTGTGAAAGACGCAAGTCCTGCTGAAACGGATGTCCATGATCAGTGGCCGACCAGTGTCTGCATTGGGTTTCATGACGTTTTACCTGATCCACCTTATAGCCCAGATCTTGCACCTTGTTTCTTTTTCCTCTTTCCAAAGCTTAAGAAACATCTCAAGGGCAAACGTTTCTCTTCGGATGTAGAGGTGATAGCGGAGGTACGGAAATGGTGCCGTGGGAAGTCTTCAGACTTGAAAAACTCGTACCACGTTGGCGTAAATGTATTACTGTCAATGGCGATTATGTGGAAAAGTGAATATATCAGTGCGTAGAGGACAGTTTATACTATTATTTCACATTTATATATAAACCATATATCAATTACTAATAAAGTTTTTTCAATATGCCCTCGTACATTTTATATTCATTCCGGTATATATTACTCTATCTCACTGATAGAGAACAACAGACATCAGTGGTAAGTTGAGCAGTAAAAGAATTATTGCAGAGTACCTCAAGGCACTATTTTAGGGCCACTTCTTTTTGTAATTTACGTCAATGATCTTTTTCAGCTCAATTTCCATTCAAAAATTATCTCTTACGCTGATGACTCTGTTTTATACATTGATGGCTTTCGTCAGAAATATTCAAATTTGCATCCACTGACTTGAAAACAATAAAACAGTGGCTGGATTTCAACAAATTGTATTTGAATATTGAAAAATATCATTTTATTACTTTTGCTGTATCTTTTTTTTAATTATTTCCTTCTCATTTTTAGGAAAAATAAATCTATTACTATTTTTAGAAGCGTACGAATTTGACTGTGCCTGGCCTTGGAGCCTCTTATTTAGATATGTATAGATTCAAAGTTCTGAAATTCCTTTTTTTGCAAAATTTTGTTTAGGAAGTTTGTGGACATACTTCTTATACAATATCATAGTCAATTCTTTCAAATGTTTTTTTTTAACTTCATATACAATAGCAAAATTTCCAAAAACTTTTTAAGTGGAAAGTGGTTTTTAGACAGGTTTCATTAATTTTAAATTTTAATTTAATTTTATTCAAGATGATTCAAGGGATTTAGTACGTACATGTGTTATGAAATATATTCGAGACCACTTAATCCGTACTTCCTATGCGGATGGAGAATTCAGATGTATGTTTACAAAATCTAAACAATATGCGACCGAATAACCCAGTTAGAACTTAATTTAAAATATACAATGTGAATTTATGTAATTCACAACGTAACATGAATAAAATATAAATTAGGTAAAACGACCTTGAATATATATCAAAATCTCCTGGGCATTCTTTCGTAGTTCCGACTCAAATTAAAACTGTTAAATTCTCATTTCCCTTTAGATAAATTATTCATAAAAAATTTTAGTTTACTTTTCACTTGTTTCATTAAAAACAAATATTTATGTCATTGTCAAATTACGTTACGTAACAGGAAATTATTTTAGATAAGGCAATTTGCAACTAACTATTTCGCAGTTATTTTTATAAATTATTTATAAATCTAAAATAAATGTCCATGAAAATTGTGCTAACCTTATCTACATACATATATTGATATTAATCTGTAATGGCCGACTTGGCACTATGGTGTAACTATATTACTTAATTTAATTTAAGATATAGTAGGACGTTATATTTTTATCAGTTTGCACTAAATTATACAAACCCGTGGCCAATAGAAACAAAAACTGTTAGTTACCATTGAGAGTTCTTGGTTTTCTTGTTCTACTATAGGGATATTAGATAAGCACTTCTTACAACTTGTTCGTCCATATGTCACACTCTCTGGAGAATCTTTTCTTACTGCTCGACAAAACCAGACACGAACGTAGTTCTCGGTGATATTATACAGTCAGCATATCGTTCTCCAGGTCTTCGTCAAACATGTTTACGGTCATTTGGAGATCATAAACTAAACTAGAACTCATCTGTAAATAAAAGTTTTGTTCGTAGAACCATTTATAACGGTTTATAAACATCAGAAGTGCGTAGTTATTGTAACGCACTCTTACGAACTCAATGCTTGAGTCTGACGATAACAAGCCGCTAGAAATGGTTCGACGAACAAACTTAAAATTGAACGCCAATCATTGACAATCCAATTGACGTGATTTTCTTATGAAACTGTTAAGAAGGTTAGGGATTGCGGATCGGCGTCTACATTGAAATGTGCAACAGTGGGAAGTCGATTTGGTCTGTGTAGTTTACATGGTCTAATTTGTGTGTGAAGAGCTTTGTATTGCTATAAAAATTATTTGTTCCACAAGATATCATCCGAAATCTCGTTTCCCTGGCAAATTATTGCCTTAGGAGGACCCGAGAAATTACCCGGTATTAAATTCAGAAGTGGTGCCCGGAATTTGCGTTCCGGCGATGGGTCTTTGAGTCAGTGACTTCGAAATAAAAGATTTGTTTTACCAAAATGTCATTTATTTTTCAACATAGTCTCCTTTTACCTCCATACATGTTGCCCAACGATATTACAACTTTTTAAAGTGTTCCAAAAAGTACGATTTCTTGAATTCTGCAAAACAGGCGTGTTTCAGTGATGATCTCGTTTGATGCGATTTTTTTTTCCAATGTGCTATTTCTTCATGTTTGGAAAGAGAAAGAAGTGGCAAGGGGACAAAACTGGAGAATAGGGTGGATGAAGGAGCAATTTGTATTGCAATTCGACCAATTTGGCCGTTACAATCATGTACGAGTAAGCTTATGTATTGTTATGGTAGAATAGAACTGCTTTCTCCGCCAAATGGGGCCGCTTTTTCATCAATCTTTTCCAGATAGTCGATGATGATTATGCCTTGCCAATACCTGAAAATTGTGGTCTTGGCGTTTCCTGCAGAGGGAACCCTTTTTGCGTCTTCGGAGCATGTTCGCTAGAAAAAATCCACTGTTTTAACTTTTTTTTTATTTCTGGTGTGTATTGAAGGATCCATGTCTTATCAACGGTTATGAAACGCCGCAAAAGCTCACTTGGATTGCGCTTGTATCCAAACATTGCTTCGAAATGGCCACACCTTTCCGTTTTTGATCCACTGTGAGAACCCATCTTGCCAATAGCTTTTTCATGTCCAAATATTCGTGCAAATTACGAAATTCCCGTTCGTTTGAGATGTTTACTATCTTGGCTATCTTGCGTACCTTCACTCGGCGGTCGTCCAACACGATATCATGAATTTTATTGATCATCTCTTTAGTTGTAAACTCATTCGGACGTCCCGGGTGCTTAGCATCATTCGTGCTCGTACGATCACAACAAAATTCAATGAACTACTTGTGAACCATTCCATGCAATGGAGCAGAGTTCCCATAATACTTTTTTAGCTTTGTAGCAACTAAACACAAACTTATCCGTTTCCGAACGCTGTTAAAAATACTAGTTTACAGATATACTTTAAATTTAGTTGCGATTTATGTTTAAGTTGCGATCTGAGCGTTCTCTTATCAAAGTCACTTTCTTATTACTCCTCGTATCTTACCAGGCAGCCATAGCAACTAAATAAATTGCAAAATTAGATAATTAGGTAAAATAATTAATTCGCTAAATGTTAATAGTTTCCTACTATTTGACTACTCGACGACTCGTATAAATTCGAGGTCTTGAATAGAATTAATTGTAATGCGAAAAAGCTTTATCCGTCAAACGTTCAACAATAGTTTGTGAATTGTTTATTGGACATTATGATTTTAATAATGAGTAATTAAATTTGTGTTGTATTGTTTTATCCAAAAAAATTGAATGTTGGCAATATGAAAGGCCCTGAATATAATACATAATTAATTTTAAAATTGATATTATAAAACACATAGGTATGTAATAAATATAATTATTATGAGCTTTATAATTGAGCTATATAAATTGGTTTATAATAATTCACACATGTGCGAGTGTAGTAAATAAAACCAGTGCCGTAACGAACTTTTTCTGTGTCCTGTGCAAAGTTTTATTTTTGGGTCAAAATTTTTTGGAAATAATAACAATAAAACAAATCGTGAACGAAACAAAAACGAAGAATCCGATTTTTTTTTAAGAATGAAAACAAAAGCAGATATAGGTCAATCAACGCACTTCATCATTTTGCTTCATAACTTACGTAATGAGTTCATTACGTAACAGGTTGATCTCATTACATAACAGGCTCAAGCAGTAATGGCCGACCTGCTAGGCAACGTAATAAATAGGTTGAAAGCATATGTCTAATAATTGTAAGTTTGTAAAGGAAACCGGATTAAAATTGAATAATATAGTTAAAGTTGTCGAATTTTGCAAATATATTTTTTGATAGAATTGTTCTTGGCCAGTCAGTTAATAAGTCGGCGTAAGTATTATTATTTTAACTAAATTTACATTTCGTATGACACTTACATGACCGTTGCTAGGCAATGTAATAAATAGGTTGAAAACAACTGTCAAATTCTTGTTAGTTTTTAAAGGGAACTGAATAAAAATAAAGTTATATTCGTTGAAAAAGCATAGTATGAAACTTACATGGAATAGTCATTTCATGCTCGTTGCATAATATACCATTATGAATGGGAAGAAGAATTTGTGATATTATGTTTTATCTAAACCAGTGAACTTTAACCTGGGCGGTACCACCCACTAGTACGCGATTTAAGCTTTCAGATTTATAATATGGACGGCAGAATAATTACAAGCTGTATTGAAAACATCCAGAATTATACAAACTCAAATTTGCGAGAGAAAGTATGTGAAAAGAAAGCAAGCAAGCTCATAATGCGACGACTACGCAGCAATGGCTTGAAAGCAATTTACCGGACTTTATTTCTCCTGCTGATTGGCCGACTAAAAGTGCTTTAGGACATGGCTTGCAAGAAGATACACACTAATCGCTAGTCTGTAGTGCTCCCTGATGAAGGCAGTGGAGGATTTTTCTGTAGAAACCGTTCGTAATTCTATTGACGTGTGTCTGCAGAAATTTAAGCGCTGTGTAACAGCCAGAGGTGATGATGCATCTATGTATTATATATTAAAAGAAACTTAAAATATCTTTAAGCAACTTAATTTCACTGGGAACTTTGTGACTATGTATGCTAAGATTACCTACAGTCCGTTCAAACATTAGAATGCAATTTGTGGATGTGAAAATTTTGTTTAAAAATTATATTCTAGCGAAATTTAATATTTATTCGAATTAGTTTTTAAGAAATTACAATTAATTTCCTGTTGTATTAAACTTCTTTTTCGTACCAGCTTTTCCGTAATGTCAGGATATTAAAATTGACAGCTTGTTAGAAGAGCTATTTTTGTTTTCTGACAGACTTAAATTAATTAATTATTCAAATTAGTTAGATTGTAAATGTATAGAAAACCGCATACTTCCATTGTTTATTTTGAAAATTTTCTGCTGCTCATGAATGTAAGTTCCGTTTAAGAAATTAGTCTGAAAGTGCTGTCAAATTATCCATGCAAACAAAACCAGCTGAATGTTTTACTAAAAGGTTTAATTAGAGTCAACGGAACTTCTATTTACAAATTAATTTTATAATCCTACAAATTTTGTTCTATGAAAGCCAAATATTACGTTATGTAAATACTTTAAATATTTTATGTGGTTTATTTGAGATGCCAAATTAGCGTTTCATTAGATTCTTACATTTTCTCTTCCGTCTTGTAGATGTATTCTCTTTACGCTGAAGATATTGCGATCTATTAGTTAACTCCTGAGTACAGTCTGGTTTATAATAGATATATTAAGGCGCGTACTGACTAGAGCATTTGTTCGCGCACGCACGTGGTGCGCGTAAAATTGCTCACGTGAGTACGAGTTACAATTTGTGTCCGCGTACACTTTTACGCGTACGAATGCTATCCGTAGTAGAGATGGGAATTTCGGCTCAGTTTGCGGAACCGGATCAGTGGAGGTCGTTCAGTTTGTTGAGCCGGTTCATTGATCCGGCTCAGTGATCCGGTTAAGTAAACATGTTTTCGAGACACAGGTCGGTCGCTTAGAGCCGGTTTTTGCAATATATGAACTATAAACATGATCCCGAGACACAGGTCGGTCAGTCGTTCGTTCGTAGGTATAACGTCGCTTAGAACCGGCTCTTGCTTAGACCCGGTCAGTTGTCGGTCGTTCGCTCGTAGGTAGACGTCGCTTAGAGCCGGCTCTTTCTTAGACCCGGCTTTTTCTTAGACCGGGTCAGTTGTCGGTCGTTCGCTCGTAGGTAGAACGTCGCTTAGCCCCGGTTCTTTTCTAACATTTTTGAAACAAACAATTCACTTTATGTAGCTACTGTATTTTAAACCAGATGTGTTAAGTTTATGGCGATGTTTATTGCCCTTATAAATCGGACATCTGGGATTTGGGCAATATTTTTAATATTTTTATATAGTATGGTTGTAAGAAAATACAGACTAAGCCTATTAGTTTCAAATAAACTGCCCTACAAATTGATAACAATAAATAATACACTTTATGATAATACATTACAAGCCGAGTTCTCGCGAAGTTCAACATGACATCGATCCAGATCCGGATCACTCCGGTCACTGCTCACAATCGCCCGACCAATCGTATCCTTGAAACTTGAAACTATACAGTGAGCCTTGAGCCGGCTCATTTCAATTTGGTGAACCGTGTCACTTCGGTCAGTGTACTGAGTCGGCTCAGTGAGCCGGTTCGTTCATGAACGACCCATCTCTAATCCGTAGCTTGTCGTTCCCACCAATAAGATCAAAGAACTTGTGCGCTCAGTGTGTACAGGTTTATGCAGTTTATATAAATGTGCGCGTAAATTTAAGTAAACACCAGTAAACATTTAACATGGAATGGAGTAATGAGTCAGCCCTGCAACTTATTGATGAGTATGAAAAATATCCTGTATTATGGGATCCTAAACTTGGATCACTATTTATTTCCCTGCTTCTATATAGTTGTGTCATCCACCACCGTATGTTTTCTTTTTCTTTTTAGGGTTTTGTAGGTATGACCAAAAAACCCTTATACCGTCATTTTGTCGTCTGTCTGTCTGTCTGTCTGTCTGTCTGTCTGTCTGTCTGTCTGTCTGTCTGTCTGTCTGTCTGTCTGTTCGGTAAAAATTGTAGCCAAACGGCTAAACCTAGAGAGTTGAAATTTGGCATGATTGTACAACTTTTTGACCCGCACATAGGAAAAATACTAAAACATCTAAAAAACATATCCCCCTAAAAATATAAACAAATATGTGCTCACCGAAAAAAAAAATATTTTTTTTAAATTCTGAGTAGGGTATCAAATGAAAGCCCTTAGTACGTGGATTAACGATCAAAATTTTATTTTTGCAAAATAAATTATTTTGACGAGATTTTTGCCAAAATTGTGCAAAAAAATTTTTGTCCCACACCCTGTAGCCCAGATGGTTTAAACTAAAAATGTGAAAAAATTCTAAGTAATGTATATTGGTGTGAACCGGAATAGTACAACAGGAATTTTTGATCAGATTATGTTTTCGGAAAATAATGCATTTTTTGTGTTTTTAACCAAAATATCTTAAATATTTAATTCGCTATGTAACCAAGTTCAGACGTCAGCGCTGATAGCGATGTGTGTTTAGTCATTGGTTTTCTAATTTGCTAAACACAGTTAACTTGCAAACTAGAGTTCGAATCCTGTCAATTTTAATTTTTTTTTTTTTTTTGCAGTTTTCTTTTGTTTAAATTATTTAATATTAAAAATTAAAAAATTTAACAGTAAAAATTCTAGCTATATTTTAGCAAATGTTGCATATAATTTTTAAAAGCGTAAATTTAATAACCAGTGGTAAGTGTTGAAATTATAATTTAATTCTGTTTGATGTATACGAAATCAGAGGGCGTGGCTAATGATTTAAGCAACCAATAGAAGCCATAGGCGCAGTTTTCAAAATCTTAATGAACCTTGCTATGTAAAAAAAATACTGCACATATTTAGAAACTTAAATAATGGTATTAGGCATTCGAATTAAAATTCATAAAAAAATATTTTGACATAAAATTTGTTTTGGCATCCCAAATAATCATCATTCAGTTATTAAATACCTGCAAAACCCTGCAATGTGTGAAAATTCACACTTCACATCAATTTTTTTACTAAGTATGTGCATTACTATGTACGCTGCGCTTTTGTTAAGGTAACAACATTTCTTTTCACCATTGTTGACACTACTTAATAATTGTTAATAAACTAGGTTATTACTCGCCAACAATGACGGATTTATAATATAAAAATTTCAATTGTTTGTATGTGTATTTGGTTTTGTTTTTTAACGTATCTT
The DNA here is from genome assembly GCA_963971575.1 of Liopterus haemorrhoidalis. NCBI lineage: Eukaryota > Metazoa > Arthropoda > Insecta > Coleoptera > Dytiscidae > Liopterus > Liopterus haemorrhoidalis. Next base: position 3,997,367 of record OZ020614.1, read on the forward strand.
AATTTTGTATAATTAACCAAAAAATATACCACCATTTCAGGTATTTTTGAAAAACAACATGACTCGCTATGTAAAGAAAGGAATATTAAAAGAAAAGATGCAGAAAGGATGGTAAAGAACCAATTTAATACAGTCAAAAACTTTTTTTTTGTTAAAGACCCGTAATTGTTGACGGGTTAATCAACTGTGTTATAATATCGGTGTTATAATATTGAAATTAAAAAATATGTACTCACTTTGGAAGATTTAGAACTATATCTTCTTTAAAAACCTCTGCACACTGTTTTAACACAAAACACTAAATTAACACTATTTTAATGCTAACTCTTAATTATTTACACAATTTTTAAACACTAATTCTTTAATTTTTATTTTAAAAACGTTCAATTCTTGCAAAAAATGGATTCTAACTGAGTATTTTTAACTTGTTTATGCCAAAAAAATTCGTTATAGGATTAACATGTGAGTCAGTACGTACCTTTACAACGATACTTTAAAAAAATAATTAACTTATTTCGAACTAACTTAACTTTTACAATTTCAAATGATAAGTAAATAACTGCATAAAATGTCAACGGAGTAGCCGAGTTCGTTAAAGCGCGCAGTTCTAACTGGTAAAAACAATCTGAATTGTGAGGTTGCTAGTTCGATTCCCCGTTGGTGGTATTATTCGGGCGAGAATAATATGTTAACATTACTCCCATTTTCACAATCATTCACCCCTCATCCAGGTGTAGGAGCTCGCCCCCTGGCATCGTCGCAGAAATAGGCTGATGTAAAATAAATAAATTTAAAAAACTGCATAAAATGATGATATTCTTTATTTTCTCTAGGCCTTGCGTTGTTTAGGGCATTAAACATTACAAAAAAATAAAATAACGCACAATATGAATTGTTTACAATATTTTTTAAAATTTCATTTCTTTGTTCTTCCTCCAGTGCTCCCCTCTTTCTTCCTATTCTCATTCCGTCTTCTCCGATCTCCTTCTTTCTTGCTTCCAATTCTCTCGCCCATCTTTCTCTCTGCTTATTTCACAGAAGAGGTTCATTCCACACTTCCAAAAGTACTCTTTTCTTGTGAAACTACATAAAATGATAGTGCTACTTTTGTGTACCACGGCCTATCTGATTTTCGTTCTTTTCAATAATTCTAACGTGATCACTCGTATCAATAGTTGCTACATTTTGATAAGTCCAACCTACTAGCTAAAAATACAAGTCTGCACCTGTCCCTAACACATCATTTCTATTTCCAACATGTCAATGAATGAAAGGTCACTGTACTTTGTTAATTAGTCAATTAAAAAGTTTGTCGCTGCTCTTAATTTTCATCTCGTTCCATTAGACTTTTATAAAATGTTTGAAATTATGTTTTTAAAATAACTAATATTTTTGTATTTTTTTTTCAGGTAAGCTGTGGTTTATTCTTTACCGAATGGATATTAAAAGGTAATTATTTAAATATATAGTTGGAAATACTGAACAAAGAGTTGATTCTTTTGTGCTTTTGTGCATAGAATTTCTGTTGTGTGTTAAGCATTGATTTATTGTAATTATTAATTTCTAATTAAAAAGTAAGAAAAGTATAATCCATGAGGAAAAATTACATGTCGACATTTTGATAATTTACGATATTTTGGAATCTTGAACACGCTAATATTATATTTGTATTTATAATAGTTAAGTTTATGGGAGTCGGACAGGTGTAGAAATAAATAAAAAAGTTTATTTAACTAAGCTTACGTTTCGATTTTAATCAAATCTTCCTCAGAGCTAAAAAGATTTAGAATCAGTTAGAAATTACATAATTAATATTGTTATATGAATACATTATCAAATTACAGCTGAATAGTGTCGGTACTAAGTTTACATGAATAATTATCTAGTTATAGATAGATTACAGATGATAATACAGTTAAATATAAAAAAGTCAAATAATAAAATATATATGAGTTACGCAAAATTTGATTTAAAATAAATAAATAAATAACTAAAATAAATAAGTACATAAATAAAATTTGTTATACCTAGTTAGTCACATAATTTAAAATTATAACATTAAATAATAAAATATGAGTTACGTAAAATTGATTTAAAATAAATAAATAAATAAATAAAAATAAATAAATCATAAATAAATTTTACTATACCTAGTTAAAGTCACATAATTTTAAAATAAAACGTTAAATAATAAAATATATCGGTATATATGTCCATGGTTTATAAGGTCGTTGAACTTGGTGATAAGAATGATACTGAAAATTCAAGTCTGAATTCGAAATAATCTACAGGTAAAAAATTGCAACTAGTGAAATCTATACGTCATCTATTCGTCAACATATTTGTATTTATGTAAAACGAAAATTTAAATTTTCTTGAACCGGGTACCGAACTCAATTACCCTGTTAATACCTGTTACCCGTTAATTCCACTACCCGTTAATTACCCGTTAGTTAATGGGTAATAATGGATAGGTAACGGGTAGCAGTTATTCAAAAATCACAACCGAGTATACTCCGAGTAACCTTAATGCCGGATTTACATTAGGTTAGTAAACAGGAGAGCTACTAGGTCTAGTAACTAGCCCGTTCACTATCCTGTGCAGTAACTAAGATAGTAGGTGTTTATAAACAATACGGTTAATGTTCCGCATAAGCCCACCAGAACTAGGCTGTATGTTTAGAATTAAGTATATTGTAACGTTAGAAACGAGAAGGAATGGTCGTAAGAGTGGGGAGCCAATAGTAATCATTCATGAATCTGTAGTTGGCTGAGAAATACGCGTTTCGCATGACGATACGTCAGAATATAACTGATATTTTTGAAACTCTTTATGAAGTTAATGTTTTTCAAAATATGTGTACTATAAATCTTATTGAAAACTGGTAAAATTTCCTTATGAGTACCTGTTTATATATGTCTAACAAGTTTCAGTTTTTAATTTATTATTAACCGATAACTTTATTTTATTTTCAAGAAATTTCTTAGTTGTATAATTGAAACACTGGTCGGTAAGATAGCTTTGCTCTTTTCTTTTCAATAAATTCCCTAGATTACTAGGTCTTCGGAACACTCGTTCTCGCCCATTTGGAGAAACAAACTCAACCCCTACTCATTTCTGCCCAATATACTGCTATAATTTGCGTCCAGTCAGTTCAAATGCTCACGAGCGAAACGCAATCTTCCAACTCGATAATTTGCGAGAAAAGCCTGGCAAGATACAGGTCTTCTGGATACAAGCCCTTGTTTTCTAAGTCGTCTTTGAGCAGTTCGTTATGAAATTGCCAAATTTCTTGTGCCGCGTGGATGCTGTTCGCTGATAACGCTTTATAGCGTAATTAATAGAGTTTTTGGTTACATCCAAAACACCAGCCATATTCCAAAACTGCGGCCATCTTCACATAATGGCGCAGCTAGTACAACGCTTGGTCACATTTTAATTTTATTGCACAAAAAAAGACTTGTAGGAGTTTAGAAATCTCTAAGATGGGTAACTAAGCGAAATTTTATCTTAACAATGAATTATTTGTATTAAAATTTACGTTTTTAATATTGAATATTATATAGTCTTCGTTCAAACGGGCATTATTTATTGTTACAGCCTTTTTAATTAGATACAAAAAATATTTTTTTATGCAGACGTTGTATTACCTTCCATTACTTATAGTTTCTTAATAAAACGGTTAAATATTTTTTTCTTCAAGCGGATTATAATGCTAACATAACATTGTTCAATACATTCGGTAGAAATTATGCATTTTTTTACTAGTAACAAAATGTGAACTTTTTTATACTAGTAAATAGTTCATATAGTTATCAACAGATGGCACTGATGGCAGCAGTCGCCATAAACAAAACATCTCTCAATTTAATATGTTTGTAGCGTGGTTTGTAGTGGATTCAGAAATTAGTTACGTTATTAGTGAGTTACTTTATTATTATTCTGTGATCATTCTGTGATTAGTTACAAAATACACAATATAAAGATCAAAAATTAAAAAATGTCTCAACCAATTGCACCGCCGGAATTAGCAGCAATAGCATCTGAAACTATAAAGTCATAAGTTGCAAATTTTTAATACCTACGCTTGAAGAAAAAATAGTATATGTCACTCGGAGTAGAACGCCTTTTTTGTGCTTCGCTCAATATGCAAGCCTCGGCTGCGCCTCGGCAGCAACATTTGAGCTCAGCACAAAAAAGAGCGCGTTCTACTCCTAGTAACATAATATACTATTATATCAGCCTTTAAAATACAACATTAAGACCATTTTTTTGTCGGCGAGTGTAAAAGTTTTTTTTTTTTATTTCATAATCGATTAATCGATTATTTTCTACCAATTTAATTGAAAATCGATTATTTAGAACATTTCGATTAATCAAATGATAAATTAATCGATTAATTAATTTTTATTGCCATCTTTAGTTACAATGTAATTTTGAGCGGTTGGTTAAAAGTATCCTATTAGATAGATAAAAATCCTCTGCAAAATTTGATGTTTCTATTGTTATTAGTTTTCTTTCAGATTGTGTGAGTAACTTGTAATCTGTAGTGTTTACCATGCCCTTAACCTAGTTATTGCACGTTTTTTACCACGCTTCGTTTAGTATTTTGAAGGTTTTTGCACCTTAATTAAAAAGGCTACTAAAAGCTCTTCACTACACCTTTCATTTTTATGAATGCAGTTTATTTAAATAAAGCTCAAATATGTCAGTATGAACCATATGAGTATAAATCATCGTAAACCACAAAAGTAGAAAAAGAAAAAAACGATTTGAGCTCGCTAGAATCCAGTGTGTATGTTGTTAATAGATGCATGTACAGATATATTATGATCTGACATAAAATCAATGATTGCGAAACCAACATGAAGCAAACCTCAGTACAATAGGCTGTGTAGGGTTATGTGAAAATCCCGATGGCAATACTAGGATAGAATAGACTGATATCGTCAACAGACAGTCGTTAGGGATGGATATGATTTGACTGAAAATCAATCTTGTCAAAACCACCACACCAATAAAAACAAGCGCAATAAGTTGCACACATTTCTCCTCGAAATGATAACATTCACTTTTGTTTTTGTCACTTCTCCTTTAGAAAATCATTCTTTCGTTCCTTCCTGAAATTTAGAAGAGCATTGCTGATGTAATGGATGTTTTTTTTAGAGGTATAGAACTTTAAATTGCAATAAAACAACGATGGATTATTCGATTGACATGAATTTTTTTTTATTCGAAAGATAATCTTGTGGCATTACATTTTAAATATGATTTCTGGCATATGACCGCCACGGCTGGCTTGGATGTAGTCCAATCTGGACGTCCAATTTTCGATGACTTTTTCCAACATTTGTGGCCGTATATCGGCAATAACACGGCGAATGTTGTCTTCCAAATGGTCAAGCGTTTGTGGCTTATCCGCATAGACCAATGACTTTACATAGCCCCACAGAAAGTAGTCCAGCGGTGTTAAATCACAAGATCTTGGAGGCCAATTCACAGGTCCAAAACGTGAAATTAGGCGGTCACCAAACGTGTCTTTCAATAAATCGATTGTGGCACGAGCTGTGTGACATGTTGCGCCGTCTTGTTGGTATGATTTAATGTAATGCCACAAGATTATCTTTCGAATAAAAAAAAATTCATGTCAATCGAATAATCCATCGTTGTTTTATTGCAATTTAAAGTTCTATACCTCTAAAAAAAACACCCGTTACAATATTTTTTACACTTAAGTTTTAATTGATAGAGTTGTCATCTGTTTAAGAATTAACGATTCACTTTTCATGTTAACTTTACACATGTAGGTCTTAAGATAACAGTAATAAACATGTCTGCCCTTAAGTTTTGAGTGGCAATCTCGCAATTATATCTATATAAATAATATTGGAGACTAAATCTGTTTTTTTTTTTCGTTCTCATACTTTTCAACACGTATCAAATAACTGCTAGATACAGTGGCGGCTCTATACTTTGCAAATGGGGGACAGTTGCTTCCTCCCTTAATTGTATTAATAATAATAAAATAGCCTTTGATTCAGTGCGTAAAAAATTTCAACTAATTATACAGTTTTGTGTTCAAAATCAGTTATGATAAAATTAAAACCGGCAGTGGCAAGTTTGACACAGTAAAACATACATATTTATTATATTAATTAGATTAAGATTAAATAAGTTAAAATTGTTTGTTACAAGTTCAATTTTGCTATTTTTATATTTCCTAAAATACGTAAAACTGTCTTCATTTTTATCCATATTATTTCCACGTCTTATTCTGTCACAATACTAGTAATTTAAACTAACTAAACACATGTAAATACTCTGAAATTATTTACATTTCAGTAATTGGTGCATTCTCGACAAGATACTACACTTGTAGTGTCATAGTGTAGCTAGGGATGTTCCGATAATACTGATACGATACCAGTATCGATATTTTTCATTCGATATCGCGATTTTAGTATCGATATTAATCTAATATCAGTACAATGGACCCAGTACCGTATCGATTCGTTTTTTAGTAATATCTCATAATTTATATTTATACACACATAAATATGTGATTAATTTTTTTTTGATAAGATACTGGAAGCAACGTTACTGGATCCATGGTTTAAAAATCCTAATTTCCAGAATGCGAAGGCATGTGGTAACGCCATTAGGAAGTTGAAAAAGCTCATTGACACTACAGAAGTTTCTACCAGTGGAAGTGAAGAGTCTGATCAAGAACCATCGCTCCTCGATTACTCTTCTCAATTTTGGGATTACCATACTGACATTGCACAAGAGAAGAGGAAACTAAAATCAGGCACAGGCCAACGTGGTTCTAACAAAACTGAACATTAACTATCACTGTATTTGAAAAGTTTCACCTCTGAAATCCAATCCGCTAATGGTTTGGGACGATATGAAGACAGTCTTCCGTAACTTATATAAAATTGCTCAGAAATTCTTGTCTGTAGTAGCGACGTCAGTTCCTTCAGAGCCCTTATTTTCGAAAGCAGGAGCCACTGTATGCAGAGACAGAAATAGGCTTCTGGGCAAAAGGCTTACTAAACTGTTTTTTTTTTTTCGGTGCTTGCAATAATGAAGTGTGGAGTGTTTAATTATATTTTAAACAATCACTCAGACCTATAGGCGCCATTACCTTATCATTTTTTAGCATTTTTTAATACCATTCTGGCATACAATTTCAAAGGTGCAAACTACTGGAATCAAATTTTCCTCTTAGTTTATTTTTACAAAAGTGAACAGCATACATAGGCTATTCCAGACGTTTCGGCGGAACCAGATTAGAAATCTAGTAATTTTTCGGACTTCTGATTCGTAATCTATTCGGACTTTTGGTCAATTTATTTAAGCTTTGTAAATCATACTGATATTGTAAATTCTAGATTAAATTGATTGTCATTATAAAATGTCCTTTTCATTGCATTTTAATTATTTGTTATTCTTAATAAAAATTTCCCATTTATTTATTTGTTTTGTCTTCAAAATATGTAAAAATGTATTAAAATTTTATGACCTGGTGCATTATCCAATATTAAAATTGCTTTTGGTGATAATTTTATTTCCTTTATTTTGTGTCGTACTGATGGTATACATTTCTGAATAAAACCAATCTGTGAAGATTTCCTTTGTCACCCATGCCTTCTTTTAACCTTTATATGTAATAGGAATCTGGCAATTTCAAAATACATCAATTGGTTTAAGACCAATCAACTACTATTGAATGTGTAGGCTGATAAGCTGAAGCCTATTGTTTGTGTCCATATTCAATATTTGAAACTGTCATTCTTTTTATTTAAATACGTTGTTTAGATTAAAATACGCTGTTCGGATTATAACTGCTGCGTCTCGCTGTTCGGATTAGTGGATATTCGAATTAACGTGTGGTCGAATTAAAGATGTAACTCTGTAATTCCTTTTCCCTGCATTTTCTCATTTTTTAGCTACAAAGAATTACTTTATTATACGTTTCTACAGCCTCCGATGAATTTATTTCATTATTTTTTTCGTAATCACTTTCTTGTTCAATCACATAACCGAATGCCTGCTGTACTTAACTTACTTTCGTTAAAGCAAAACTGTACCTATGTATATAACAAAAAATTTACCAAGTACGGGAACCTCAGCGAGGAATAAATAAATGAATTTTATGATCAGTATTAAAAGCATTACAACTAATACATTACGTTTAGAGGTTTCAATACACGTTATATTTACCTTTTTGACATTTTATTTTGTTTACCATGTTTGTATTCATGTTTAATGCATTTTTCATTAATGGATAATATTACAAAAATAAAAACAGAACCCTTTTAACTAATAATTATAATTTAAAGTTACAATGAATATCTGTGATTGTTTTATGGATTTTTATGAGGGCTTTTATTGAGGTAATTGTTTTAATTAACAAGTTCTTGTGCATTTTGTTATATTTTGAAATGTCTTTTTTAAACAATATTTCCGTATCTCTCTGCATTTTACTAACGGCCATAATAATTGTTTAATAAATAAATTAAAATGTATTATTTGTGTTTGTCTGTGCAAGATTTCTTTTTTTTTTTACGTGTAGAGAATTTTATTTGTCTAGTTCAGCGATCCCCTAACTGTGCGCCGCGACGCCTTGGGGCAGCTTAAATTAATTTATTAGCCAAGGACGCCTAAACCATTGCTCGCCAAAAATTTTAACTAATTAGTAAATAATATTTAGAGTGTTTCCTTCGCAGGTCCGGCCTTCGGCATAAACAGGTCCAGGTACAAGTAATTTTTTGGGTCTCCAAAAAAATTATGGACAGTAAAAAAGCGTATAAAAAAAAGCATCGAGAAAGTAATAGTAATAAGAATACTTGCAACATATCCCTTTATGGAGAAGACCCTTGCTATTGCTAATAACTTCTGCAATTGTTTTTCTTGGTATTTTACACAAAAGAAAATAATAATTATTGGTTGTTAAAACTTCATGTGAGTGTTTTTAATCAATTAATAAAAGAAATATAATAATGCCGGATGTTATCAAGGTTGTAAGGTTAAAATACTGATTCTTTTATAATTTAATGAGACGTACCAACACTACCAACGTAGATTATAACATTAGTTTCAATAATTTGAAAAAATATTCTTCAAGATGATTGCATTTACAAACATTTATGAAGATTTTAACGGTTCCTTTTAACTATCTAGATCAGTAGATTATTGCATGTTGTTATTAAAATATAATATTACACGGCAGAATATGATAGTACAGTGTCTTGTATAATTGTCTTGGGAGTACCATCTTGAAAATTACAATAGAGTATATAGACAGTACAAGATATGCCTCTCTAGAAATGCGTATATAGTTACTGAATGCAAAATTGTTCAAGTTACGTTCAGCTTATAAGGTTAAGGTAACTTATTGGATTATGTAACAATTCTACATTGTAATTAGAATTCTACAAAGTGGAATAAAAAAATAGGTGCAATTTTTATTTTCGTTCGGTAAACGTTGTCCGATTAATATTATCATTTTTTTTTGCTTTTTTTGGTACTCGTTTCCATGATAACGTCTAATTGTAATAATAAACAACTTTTTAAACATTTTTTTTAAGTCTTCAGCATTAAGCAGGGATTTAGCAAACTGGTTAATGTTCCGTATAAGTCCACCACGGACAACTCGATAGAAAAACCGTGTATGCTAGTTGGAATGAGATTTGGCCCTGGCGAAGCGCCGCCCCTTTCTTTCAAAACGCAACATTTACGATACATTTTATCATTTCCAATATTTTTGTTCAAAACTGAAATCTAAATAAGTACCTACTTGATAGTTATCCGTTTCTAAATCCAAGCAATTATTTAATAAGTGTTTGTTAACATTTAGCTCCTATTAGCGTTTTTAAAGAAAAACTTGAATAATAAAATTTCAGTATTTATACGCTTTAAGTCACATTTAAATGGTTTAAATGAGATTTATAGTATACTTATATTGAAGAATATTAACATTATTAAAAGAGAGAATTCTCAAAAATATCAATATTCCAACCTACCAATTTTATGTACCATTCATAGATGCTAAATTATGTAAATGTGTTAAAACTGTATAAAGCATTTATATATCTTCAGTATATGCAAACAATCAATGATAAAACTTATTAGGTTAGGTTTAGTTAGCAAAAATTTTAGACAGAAAAAACTTAAACTTGCTAGACGTATTGGCATCTGACACTACCGATAGAGGCGCTACTGCATTCACATTATGGCTGAATTTGGTAGGATATTTTTGACAGGTTCAATGGTATCTTCATGTGATATTTATTGAAACACACGGGAACACACTCTAAAATGGTCTTTAACTGTCTTTCCACTTCTAAGAACATATTCCCATGCTTGTCACAAACTCGACTATCCTACAACCTTTAGTTTCTCAAAATCTCACTAGAGGCGCTTCAGTTATTGTCACTTGACAATATGATCAGGTACTTTTATATACGGAATTTTTACCTGTTTCCAATGAGATTTATAGTATACGTATTTTGAAAAATATTAACTTCATAAATAGTTCCAAAAATATCAGTTATATTCGGACGTTCCTCGTGTGAAAAACGGGTATTTCTCTGCCAACTACAGATGCATGAATGATTACTATTGGCTCCCCACTCTTACGACCGTGCCTTCTCGTTTACAACGTTAGAATATAATTCATTCTAAATATACAAGCCTAGTTTTGGTGGACTAATACGGAACATTAACCAGCAAACTTAAGCAAACTTAAAACATTGATATTAATAGAATTGAACAGTAAAGTAACTAAATGCGAACCTTGTGTTACACCGGAGGTTATTTGAAACCAATCTGCGCTAAAACTTCTCAAAGCAATCGATTGGTATCTATCAGTTTGATATGAAATAAACCAAGTGAATAGGTTTCCACGGTTTCCAAATTTATGCAGCTTACATATAAGTGTGGAATGCAGTGGCGGCTGAGACAGGGTGGTTTTCAAAATTTGGGGCATCTTTTTGTTTGTTTATTTTTGGACGAAATTCACATTTTAGAGAAAACGGACTAAATGAAATAGATGCTACCTATTTTTGATGTACCTAACAATAGACCAGTGGTTCCCAACCTATTTACACCGGCGGACCACATTTCCAAATCACATTAGAGTTGCGGACCACCACCACGTATTATTTAGATTTAGATTAGTGACTTAAATTAAAATCTTTAAATATTCGCTACTAAAGGAATAGTCATATATTCAATAATACAAATTGGTACTCACTAAAACATAACAAGGAAAATGTATCAAGAAAAAGCAGTCACAGCGTCTAAAAATAAAGTTTATGGAAAAAAAAGAATGTATTGGTGTAGAAATAAAAATTAAATATTTTTTCTGTTGTTTATTCGTAACAACAATTTACAATACATTCAGTGGTAGCCTTGAGCTTGCATATCGCTTACCAGTTTTTCAATATTAGGCCTTAAAGAACGTAAAGACAATCTCAATGCTGGCTTCATATGTAAACGGTTTCTATGTTTCGTCTTAATAGCATTAAGCGCAGAAAATGCAGTTTCACACATGTATGTTGAATGGAAAGGAAGGAGTATTTTAAGTGTTTTTTCGCTCAGTGCTGGATATTCTTCCCGAATTATAATCCAAAAACTAAATCAAAAGTTACTAGTTTCAAAACTGGTACTGATCGTGTACAAAAACATTTGCAATATTTTTTTCAAAGTGGTTTTCAACCACTGACGGAACGAATCTTTTATTGCTGCCGAAGTCGGGGACCACCTGAAAACATACCGCGGACCACAAGTGGTCCGCGGACCACGGTTTGGGAAACACTGCAATAGACTATTGTTTGATAGTTACATGTAAAAACATGTAGATACATTACTGTGAAAATATTAAATTTTGTGTCCCAAAATTACGTACATGAATACATTTTATTCGTTGGCTATTTAGCAAACAAAGGCAATGATGCATCTAATAATCAACAACAGGCACAAAATAACATTAAACGGTCGTTGTATGTTTTAAATTAATCTGTAAACAAAAGTATTTGATAGAAATATGTTGTTTTCAAATTAACAGCCTTTGTTTTTACTTTGAAAAACTAAATTCCATTAACACATTAAAATAGCAAAACATTTCGTGACTAACGCCACCATTAACTTTACTTAAATTATTTATATAGCTTTATGCAGTGGTGTCCATAAATATTTTGGTAGTTAAACGAAATTAATAAATAATACGGTTGACAACAATGTATTTTACAAATTGGACATTAATTTGTATTTTTAAATGAGCCTTAAATATTCATAGACTTAAGCGGATCTTCAAATCAAGCGAGATTTGGAAAGATGGAAAGTATCTTTCAAACAAACTATCAAAAACCATAATTCTACAATGAGGACTATATGTCTTTTATAATACGGTTTCCACAAAAACTTTTACGTTTTGGAGGGTAACCGTAAGCCTTAAAACCTTTAAACCCATGGCTGTGAGAGAAAGGGGAGGTTAATTCTAATAAATGGTAAATACTAAGAAATAAATTTCAAGAAAGAACCTGAAAATATTAGGATATTATCTTTCTTTGTTTGCAACAAATGTAAATGCTTTTTAAATTTAACCTATTACAGACGAATAACAAACGGATGCAGTACGATCTGATATGTAAAACAATTAACAATATAATTAAGATAGCGACATTTTAGGTCAAATCTCTGTGAGGACATATATTAAAGGATATGACATGATGACATATAACCTTATTTGTTAGGTTACACATGATATGGAACATAGTTTCCATGTTAGAAAATTAGGAGTTAGTTAATAATATTTAGCTCATAATAGAATTGTAATTCGCCCACTGAAATTATGTATCAGTTTCTTTCATTTACAACTAATTTCTAAGAAATGCTTTGTAAGTATTAGTTAATAAAAAAAAACTTACACTAATTCATACAATCATTACATTACTAGCCAAGAAACGTTCCAGTATTTTACTGTACTGGACATGGGCTAAATCTAGGCCAAGGTCCATCAGCTAGTGATGACCACTGGCTTATGGCTAGGCTCGAAAATTGTAGGTATTAGTAATTCATAGTTTTTCCCTACCTCGAGAATATTGACAGCCACTAAGCCGGATATAAGCCCTCTTGGATATCGAGACCAAACAGATGTTTGTGATCGAATTCGCAAGT